>JAWDJD010000005.1:79855000-79940000 GCA_035047305.1 Bradypodion pumilum
TTATACTGCTTTACTTTACGAGGGATATGACATTCTTGAATGTCAATGAAAAATACAAATAAACTATCAATAAGACAGGAAGTAGATTCTAGAAAAGAAAAATGATAACTGGGCGAGAAATGACATGTATATAGGTATTTATATTTTATTATTTAAAACAAAAGTGTTGATGTTTGTTTTAATATTATTCTATTTTATTATATCTTGCACACTATTTTGACAAATATACATGTCAGAATTCTTTGTAGAAGCTTTGAAATAGAACAAGCAAAGAAACCACATCTGTTCCACTGATAATAGGGAAGAGACTGGAAGGACACCCCGAGAGTAAAAATGATTGAACTAAGCCATTTCCTAGGCTTGGAACAATTTTTTGATTGATTTGTTGGTTACATTTATATTCTACCTTTTTCCCAATAAACTAAGGATATCGCTGTCCTCCATACTTTATCCTAATAACAACTCCATGAAGATAGGTCAGACTGTGAGAGAATGGCTGACCTAAGGTAATTCAGTGATTTTTATGACTTAGTAAGGTCTGGAATTAGGGTCTACCAAGTCACAATCCAAGATTTTTGATGTGTACATCTGGCCAGATCCAGCCTAGATCTGGAGTAAATGCAGGTTCAAGAAAAAAAATAGAAGGAAGGTATGGATCTGGTCAAAAACAAAAACCAAGAGAAGGAATGACTCTCCACTGGCTTTTATTATAGTATCTGGGAATAAAATTTTGTTTATATTATGCCATTTATATATACCATATTTGCCAGCATATAAAATGCACTCTCCCCCCCCCCCTTAAAATACACTGGAAGATGGAGTGCATCTTATACTCCAATGAGTCTTATACATTGGCAAATACTGCATTTGCCGGCATATAAGTGCACCTTTTCTCCCTTGAAATACACCAGAAAATGGAGTGTGTCTTGTACTCTGGTAAATACGGTAACTCACAAGACTGTGTTGCCTTGGAAATAAGAAAATAACAATAGCAACGCCTTCGGTTGCAATGATAGAGGATAATTATGGGTAGCCCTTAATCTCTGCATGTCTAAAACTTCATTTCTTGTATTTAATGCACACAAATGATTGCACAAACCCTAACAAACAAAACCGAAAGGTTGTGAGAATAGTTTCATAATTTGTTTTGGCCACGTCCCAGCCTGCCTTACTGTCCTGAAATGCAGTCCCCCCCCCCTTAATCTCCAAAATAAAATGATTCCTAGATGTTCACCTCCATTGGAGCATTCCTGTTTGAAAGGGGGATGGGGGGGGGGATTTGATGGATTACATGAGCATTTTTATATGGCTAATTTTTTCCATTCATGTATACAGCCCCAAATTAATTTTAAGGTAACAGTACCATAGCACACTCTTTAGTCATGTTGAACATAATAGCATTATCCCTTTAGTTGTTAACCTTGTGACACACCCTGGCTATACCAAGTAGTGCCCATTATTCAAAAACCTCTGAGAATCTGAGGATACAGAAGCTTCCTTAATTAAATGACACTGTAATGATAAGCAGAACACACACTTCCACAAGTGAATCTGGCTTACTGTGACACCCCATTGGTTACAGAGAAAGTAGTGCTGGTTACTTTTTTAAATAATTTTTTTTATTATTTTAAAAAAATTCATTGCTGGCATTGGGAGTTGATTAAAAACACACAATTGTTTCTGCCCTTCTGCACCCAAGCATTACCTTCATTTCCTCTTCTGTTTTAGGATTATTGTAACTGCTTCAGATTTACTGCATGGATTTGGAAACCAATCATTCTTTGGATTGAGACATTATAGCTATCTCAAAACACTACTGCTACCTCAAGAACATCAATAGAGCTGGTGAAAAAAAACAGACTGACTGGTTTTAGAGAGCAAGAATAGCACATTCTTTGATAGTCTGTGGGTTTTCTAATGGGGCATTTATTTATTTTATATTTTTAAAAACTTGTAGAGAAGTCACAGAAGCCTCAAAATTCTCCCACAGACCTTTTGCTATTGTAAAAGAGGTGGCCCATTTTGCCCAGGTTATCCTGCTATGGTAATAGAGTACACCAGTGATGGCCAACCTTGGCACTCCAGATGTTCTTGAACTTTAATTCTCAGAAGCCCTAATCAGCAGGTGCATTGACTTGGGCTTCTGGGAACTGAAGCTCAAGAACACCTGGAGTGCCAATGTTGGCCATCACTGGAGTAGACCATACTGCCAGCGACTTAACGCCACGTGTCAGGCAGTGGTTAAATAACCTGACAACCGCAAGGACTAGTGACCTTGGGAGGCAAAGTCCACAGGGAAGGGTGATGGTCCCCAAGTGGATTGAATCCCACATGAACCCATCTGTATGGAGGGCAGCAGCTCCATCAAGACTGGCCTGGGGCTGATGAGGACTTTGTGTGCCCAAAAGGCTCAGGACCAGAAAGAGAATGGTAGACCTGGATCAGTGGTGGAGGTGGCGGGGCAGAGGGGGTCATGCTGTGATGCAGAAGGCAGAGGAAAGGTGACTGCATTATGTTCTCAAGACAATCTTCAGGGACTGATTGCCATGATGATCGCCTATATTCGGATTCGGATTCGGAAGAAGAGGTGAATGTGAAAGGAGCACATTTCTACTAAAGAAAGGAGTTACCTCCCCTTCAGGAAGGCGCTAAAAACATGGCTTTGCCAGCCGGTGTGGAATGCATCTGGCACCACAACCCAGCCCTGGTGGTTTATCTAGCCCTGTCTAGGCTTTTAATGAGGGGTTTGGGTGTTTTATAGATATTTTAACAATTTATAGTTTTGGTACTGATTTTATTGCATAGGGATGATTTTTAAACTGATGGGTCGCCGAGGCGAAGAAGGCGGCCATATACATTTAAAAATAAATAAATAAAGGGAGTGCCCAAACTTTTTGGGCCATGGGCTGGTCACATGGTTCAGGTAGCCGGTCACTATGGCATACCTATGAAGTATCCCGTATTGGCAGGGATTTCCTGTAATTCAGCGCTGCTTTTTCTATTTTCCCACCCGGAGGTGCCCCCATCCCATAATTTGATGGCGGGGGGGGAGTAGTTACTGTGCATCCCCTTCTGCGCAGAACCTTTCTACGCATGCGCAGAAGGGGATGCGCAGAAGGCTTCTGCGCATGTGTAGAAGGCTTCTGCGCATGCGTAGAAGGATTCTGAGCATGCGTAGAAGGGTTCTGAGCATGCGTAGAAGGGTTCTGAGCATGCGTAAAGAGTTCTGCACAGAAGCATTCTGTGCAGGTCCCGTATTGTCCGGAGCCGCGCTTGACAGGTATGCACTATGCACAGGAAAAAAATTGCACCGTTGAAGCTCAAGCAATAATATTTATTCAAAAATAAAAGTACTTGTATTCAGGATTACTTCAAAATAAATTCCTTGTAATCCAATAATTTCCTCAATGGGAGTTCAAAATGAAACTCTCTTACAGTCAATTATGGAGCAATCTAACACGTAATAATATCATGTATAAAGAATGAATTTCTCGCACTTCATAGAACAGTCCAACAAGTGAATTATCAGGCTTCAAAGCTGAATTTCTCACACTTCAACCCCATTCCGATAAATGGGTTTTGGGAAAATTCTTCATCAGGAAGATTGACAGATATCCTTTCGCGTCAATGGCCTCACTCAGTTACTCTTTCAGTGCCTGATGACTGAATACAAGGAATTTATTTTGAGGTAATACTGAATACAAGTACTTTTATTTTTCAATAAATATTATTGCTTGAGCTTCAACGGTGCATTTTTTTTCCTGTGGATTAGCTCGTTTTTTCTAGGTATGCACTAAGGCCCAGGGTCCGGATCCGGACCCCCCACGCCAATTCATCCGGCCCACGAAGCCCTGGTCGCACCTGGAAGCGGAAGTAAAACGCGCCCATACGGGCGCGTTTTACTTCCACTTCCAGGAGCGACGAGGGCTTCGCGGGCCGGATGAATTGGCGTCGGGAGGGTCCGGATCCGGACCCGCCCAGGCCATACTTTGGGCACCCCTGTGCTAAAGGGTTGAGGGCTCTTTCCCGCCCTTCTCCATCAAGTGAAGGTGTTGTGGTCCTCCAGCTAATAGGATACCGGGGAGGACTTTTGGGCTCCCCTGCTGCCTCCCTTCCCTGCCTTGCTTGCCACTCACACTTCAGCCAGCGCGCTCCGGCGTGGGTGTCTTTCCCCTGGATGAGCCTCTTCTGCGCGCAGCGTCGGCCGCTGTACCAGGCCATCCAGAGCACGTGGAGCAGCATGAGGGCGACGAGGTAGGACAGGACGGCGCTCTTGGCCACCCCGGCGGCGTGCACCGCCCAGGCGAACATCAGCAGCAGCCCCGCCAGGAAGAGGTGGAGGCCGTACTGGCTGCTCAGGGTCTCGGCGTTCTTCTGAGGGTAACTCCTCCTCCTCCTCCTCTTCTTGCCTCCCAGGAGAGTAGGGAAGCGCCAGCGGCGGCGGGGGCTGGAGGAGACCCCTAGTTCGACGCCACTGCCTGCCGAGGGCAAGAAGGGCGGAACGGGCTCCACGGGAGGCTTCCGCAGGTGCAGCAGCTCCCACACTACATGCGCAGCCGTCTCGGCGCGCTCCGTCTCACCCTCCGGAGCCACCTCAGAGGGGCAGCCTGTTTCCCTTTCGCCCACCATTTCCCCCTCAGGGTCCCGACTCCCGTCCCTTTTCCTCTCTCCCCCACCCCCCTCAGTGGCTGTCCAGGTGGTTCGAAGAAGCCCACCAATTCGCCTCAGTTCAACCCCCCCCCCTTTCCCTTCACTCATTCCCTTTCTGGAGTATTTATGGAGTCGTCCTCCCTGCGGGGCCTCCCGCCCCCCTTAGCAGGGGTTCCTGGCTGGATGTCACTGGGTGGTGTCGAGTTTCATTTCAGTCACCTTTTCATGCCTGTCAGCGGCGCTCTCGCCTGCCGACCTTGACCCACCTTGGTTTTCGGCTGATAGATAGATAGATAGATAGATAGATAGATAGATAGATAGATAGATAGATAGATAGATAGATAGATAGATAGATAGATTAGATCTTTATTGTCATTGTCCTGCACAGAACGAGATTGGGGGGGGGACACTTATCAACCCAACAAAACCTTAAAAAATACAACTATACAAAATTATCAACATACTCCCACCCCACATATACATATTTAACCCCTATAAAGCTCTAAAACTCTAAGGCTCTAAAAACTCTAAAAAATCTAAAAACTACAGTACAACTATACAAAATTATCAAGATACTCCAACTCCACATATACACATTTAACCCCTAAAAAGCTCTAAAACTCTAAAAACTTTAAAACTCTAAAAGCTATATACAGAAGCTCCCTCATAGACTGCATTGCACTGCATTCAAAGCCAGAACCGCTTTTGGGTAGAAACTACAGGTACAACTATAAAAAATTTATTGACATACACTACTCCCACCCCACATATACACATTTAACCCCTAAAAACCTCTAAAACTCTAAGGCTCTAAAAACTATATACAGAAGCTCCCTCATAGACTGAATTGCACTGCACTCAAAGCCAGAACCGCTTTTGGGTAGAAACTACAGGTACAACTATAAAAAATTATCAACATACAGTACTCCCACCCCACATATACACATTTAACCCCTAAAAACCTCTAAAACTCTAAGGCTCTAAAAACTCTAAAAACTATATACAGAAGCTCCCTCAAAGACTGCATTGCACTGCATTCAAAACCAGAACCGCTTTTGGGTAGAAACTATTTCTCAAGCGGCTGGTCCTGGTCTTTATGACCCTATACCTTCTTCTAGAAGGCAGAAGCTGAAAGAGATCATTTCCGGGGTGCGTACTATCTTGCGCAATCTCTACAGCTTTCTTATAACACCTGGTGGCATAGATTTGATCTAGAGTGGGAAGAGTACGCCCAATTATCCCCTCCGCAGTCTTTACGACCCTGGACAGCATTGTTCTTTCCCTAGCTGTACAACTCCCAAACCATACACACAGACCATAGGTTAACACACTCTCTATGGTACAGTGGTAGAATGCCAACAGCAGGTCCTTTGAAAGATTCTCACACAGTCCAAGCCCTTTGGGCATTCTGGCCCTGACTGGGAATCTGTGACACTAGGGCGCTTTGATGTTCTGGTAGAAATACGAAGCAGAGCCAGCATAACAGGGCTAAACACTTTATTAGGCAGTCAGAACATGGGGAGCATTGGAGCAATGGCATTGGCACAGCACTACTCAATATATACTCTCAGAAATGGCTACATTTGGACGGGAAGCGACAGGAAGGGGAGTGAGGTAACTGGGAGGTTATTGGACCGGAGTGAAGACTGTACAGGCTACATAGTTTGGGCGGGAATGCAGTCCCGCAATATGACAAGACCAAGAAGAAGGAGACAAAATGGAGGATCATAATGATCCTAATTATTTCACAAATGTTACAGCATAAAATGTATTCAAATACAACAGGCGCCTTGGAGCCATGGCGGGAATGAGCGGGCCCGCTGGTGGTGTGGCAATGTCAGCATGATCTAAGTGTCCAAAGCAAAGATTCTCAACCTGCAGCCTGGGGGTCAGATGTGGCACATGGCACCATTTCATTTATTTATTTGTTTGTTTGTTCAGTTTCTACACCACCCACTCGGCCAAGGCCGACTCAGGGCAGTTCACAATCACAAAGTAAAACAGCAATAAAACATATACTGTCATCATAAAAATTATTATTATTATTATTATTATTATTATTATTATTATTATTATTATTATTATTATTATTATTATTATTATTATTATTATTATTATTATTATTATTATTATTATTATTATTATTATTATTATTATTATTATTATTATTGCCTAAAGAGATGCTGATTCAATTTTATACAGGGATTGCAGAGTCTATCATCTGCACCTCTATAATTGTCTAGTTTGGTTCTGCATCTAAGCAAGACACACACACAGACTCCAACGAGTAATTAGAACTGCAGAAAAATTATTGCTGTTAATCTACCTTCTATTGAAAATCTATATATGTATTACACGAGCCAAAAAGAGAGCAGAGAAAATATACAAAAACTCCACACATCCCAGTAACAATCTGCTCCAGCTTCTACCATTGAAACAATGCTTCAAAGCATTACATACCAGAACAACCAGATACAAGGACAGTTTCTTTCCAAATGTCATCAACTTGCTGAATAACTAAATTGTGTGATTTTATTGCATTGTCTTTTTGGGGGGAGCATACGTACCAAAGACAAATTCCTGGTTTGTTAGCATACTTGACCAATACAGGATTCTATTATATTCTAAAATTGTGCCCCACCCCACACCTCCACCACACCAGGAAGTGCCATGTGGTGGAGGAAGGAGAAAATAGCTGTCCAGCCCTCTGAAGCTGTCTGACCCTCGCTCTCCCTGGAGTCTTGCCATCGCTCCGGGGATTGGAGCCACCTGCGACTGCTGCCGCCCCTCTGAGCCACACCTGGCTGGAGGGGTGAAAAAGCCACCACCACATGGAGGACCTTGCTGTCCCCGGAGCCACGCCATCGCTCCGGGGATTGGAGCCACCTGCGACTGCCGTCGCCGTCGCACATGAGGACTTTTTTCTCTTGTACCCTGCCCAGGCTTTGTTGTTTGAATCCTGTATCGATTTTTACTGTATTTTTTCTGTTTGTAATTTTAACTATGTCTATGTATTTTTTTTGTATATTTTGCACTGTATATTGTTATTCTTTTCATGTTCACTTTTTGCTGCTGTCTGTTGTGCAGACAGCATGCACTAGTGTAAATCACTTTGAGTTGCCTTCGGGCCGAATAAAGCAGTATACAAATAAAAGTGAAATGAAATGAAAATTTAATGTTGTAAGCAACCCAGTGTCATTTCAAGTTGGCCGGCTATATAAATTGGAAAATTAAATTAAATCTAACTCTCACTACAAAGATCCAAATAGTGAGATGTTATGTATTTCCAGTGTTGTTATATGGAGTTGAAGCTTGGCCATTGACTAAAGCAGTGATTCACAACCTGTGGCCTGTGGGCTGGATGCAGCCCACAGCATCATTTCATATGCCCCCATTGCCTCCACTATACCTGGACGTGCCATGTGGTGGAGGAAAGGCAAAATGGCCATCCAGCCCCTGAAGCTGTCTGAGGGAGCATGACCTGGCCCCCAGCTTTAAAAGGTTGAGAAATCCTGGACTAAAGCATCCTAAAAGAAAATTTAAGCTTTTGAAATGTGGATCTAAAAATGGCTGCCAAGGGTATTATGGGTTATCATATAGGATGTTGGTTCTGGGGAACTTCACTGTCAATGTGGAGATGGTTATCCATGAAGCTATCTCAACATGTCACTAGCAGCTCACCCGGTGGCTTAGTGGTTAAGACGCTGAGCTGGAGCCTGGAGGTTGGGTTTGGATACCTGAGAGCTGCACTTGGGGACATGAAAGGAGCCTCATTCAGGTGTCCCCTAAAAATCCTTTCAACCTAAAAATCCTTTCATCAAGGGCAGTCCCATATAGAGCGCATTGCAATAGTCCAGTCTGGAGGTGACCAGAGCATGCATGACCATGAGCAAGGAGTCCTGACCTAGGAGCAGGCATAACTGGCGTATGACACGAAGTTGTGCAAAAGCCCTCCTGGCCACGACTGCCACCTGCTCATCAAGCAGGAGTCACGAGTCCAGGAGGACCCCCAGATTACGCACCGGGTCTGTTTGGGGCAAGATAGCCCCATTCAGAACCAAAGTTGGTAGCTCCCGAGATAATGCGGGGACCCTAGCCCCTAGCCATAGATCTCTATTGCATAACAAATGTTGCAATTTTTAAAGGCATGTCTTAACTTTTTCTATTCATATTTTAATCTCTACCTCAGGATCTCAATTTTCATTTAGCATACTCCCCAAAAAGACAATTTTATCTACTCTTCCAATTTCTTGTGTTCCTGCCATTCATTAGCTTGCCATGATTTGGGCTTGGCTTATAACAAGATATTTAATCTTCTTGGCATTGAGATCCAAACCAAATTCTGAGCATGAAGTTCTAACTTGATCCAGCATTAACTGAATATCTGACAGGTGCCATCAGCATACCGGATGTTATTCAGGTAGTCCCCATTTTAATACCAATTTTTAAATCTGATAGTGCTTCTGAAAAGAAAAAAAAAACACCTCTCCAGCCTTGTTGCACACCTCTGCAAATTTGTCAGTTTGACCTTGGTTTCAGGTGCCTAGGTGAAATAGGCATATTTCGTATTTCTGTATTGGCATTTGGCCACCATTTCCCACAATGATAGCTATGACTATCAAGATGCAACCAGAAAAATAATTACATGTTGATAGCTCGGTAGTTATGAAGCTATTACATTTCTGAATGTTTTTAAGTCAGTTTGAGAATAACCTATGAAATTTAAGACGTAATGTCCAATTGGAGCCTTTAATTCTTCAGTGCAAAGCATCATTTTCAGCCATGAAGATTGTAAAAAATCAAAGCTTTTGAAATGTGAATCTACAGATGGCTGCTAAGGATATTGTGGGTTGACCATGTGACTAATCTAGAAGTGTTGCGCTGGATAGATAAAGAACAAGAACTGTTTAAGATCATGAAACAAAGAAAGCTCTAATACCTTGAGCATATTATGAGGAACAACATAAAGTATATAATATTACAACACGTTATGCAAGGGAAAAGAGGCCCTGGATGTAGGTGGATCTCGTGGCAGCAGAACTTGAGAGACTAGTGTGGAACATGCTTGGAAGAACTGTTCCAAGGAGTTAGGGACAGGAAGACTTTTGCCATGATAGCCAATATTCAGAATGGATATGGCACTTGAAGAAGAAAGCAACATTATGGATAGCTCTCTAAAGCTTGTCATTATAGCATGTAATAGTAATTGCTCTAAATTGATGTTAATGTTATCTTTTTGCAGTTACAGCTTATTTTAATTAATTTTTTAATTCTTCTTTCATAATCTATATTATGAAAACTCCTTTGGGAAGATGAAAACAATAGCCTCATATGAAAGTGGTACCTGGCAGCTTTTACTGGGAAAGAATTGATCACAATAATTGAGGAAGAGTTATGCAGAAAATGGTCTTTAATCATTAGCCATTGCTGTAGGTGTTGTGGCCTTATATAGTGTGTACAGAACTTTTGGTGCCAAACATGACACCAGAGGAAGGGACCTTTGCAAACAATAGAAAAATGAGCTTTCAAAGGGTAACTCAATTACTGTATTGTACATTAATCTAGAGATCCCTTCAAAACTTTAGCAGTCATAATCGCTTCAAAAGTGAGATGTGATAAATCCAAAAGTTCAATGCTTTTCAGGATGGCCACTATTTTAAGAAGGGCCCAGTTGCAAATTTTTGTCCTGTACCATTTTTTCAGTATTATTTTCTGAGAAGTGGAATATAATTCAAATAACAGTTAACACACCAATGAATGTTTACACTATTAACAGGTTACCAAAATGATGACTGTCTAAAATACTTGCCTTCATATTACTGGCAGATGATGACACTGATCAAAGATGAAAGAGCTACAGTGTTTCCCATTTACTGGAAATCATAGAATCATGGGGAAATGAGTTGGAAGGGATATATGACACCATCAGGTTCAACCCCCTGCGAAAGGTAGAAATCCGAATCAAAGTGAATCTGACATATGTTGACCAATTTTCTCTTGAATGTCTCCAGTGTTGAAGGGCTCTGTGATTTCCAGTAAATGGAAAACACTGTAGATCTTCCATCATTTATCAGTGATACAAGACAGAAATTTGCAACTGATTTGTAAATGAGTTACCCTTTGAAGGCTCATTTTTCTGTTGTTTGCAAAGGTTCCTTCTGCTGTCGTTTTGGCACCAAAAGTTCTGTACACACTATCTAAATACACAACACCTACAGCAATGGCTAATGATTGAAGACCATTTCCTGCATAACTCTTCCTCAACTATTGTGATCAATTCTTTCTCACTAAAAGCTGCCAGGTACCTCTTTTACATGAGGCTATTGTTTTCATCTTCCCAAAGGAGATTTCACAATATAGATTATGAAAGAAGAATAAAAATTAATTAAAATAAGCTGTAACTGCAAAAAAGATATCACTTTAGAGCAATCACTATTACATGCTATAATGACAAGCTTAAGGGAGCTATCCATAATGTTGCTTTCTTCTTCTTCAAGTACCATATCCATTCTGAATATTGGCTATCATCATGGCGAAAGTCTTCCTGTCCCTAACTCCTTGGAACAGTTCTTCTAAGGATGTTCCACACCAGTCTCTCAGGTTCTATCGCTGCTAGTTCCATCTACATCCAGGTCCTTTCTTCCCAAGGATCTTCCCTTGCATAATGAGTTGTAATATTATATACCTTATGTTGTTAGTCATGATATGCCCAAGGTATTAGAGCTTTGTTTCATGGTCTTAAACCAGGCATTCTCAACCTATGACCCATGGGCCAAACATGGCCCCTAAAGCCATTTCATCTGGTCCCTGATGCCCTCATTCCTGCTTCCACCACCCAGAAGAACCAAAAAGTGCATTTTCAGTGAGTTCTCATGCCAAAATGCATGGTTTCACATGAGAACTCACCGAAATTGCATGAGAACTCACTGAAAATGCACATTTTATACGAGAACTTGTCAAAAACTAAGCAAGAACTAAGCACATGAGAACTCCCTGAAAGTATGTATTTTCACATGAAAACTCCCACAGAAACACATGACCAGCCCCCATAGTCATTTGAGGGGGAGTGATCTGGCCCACACTCCAAAAAGGTTGAGAAAGCCTGTCTTAAACAGTTCTTGTTCTTTATCCATCTGGCGCAACACTTCTAGATTAATCAGATGGTCAACCCACAATATCCTTAGCAGCCATCTGTAGATTCACATTTCAAAAGCTTTGATTTTTTACAATCTTCATGGCTGAAAATGTTTCTTTTCACTGAAGAATTAAAGTCTCCAGTTGGACATTACGTCTTAAATTTCATAGGTTATTCTCAAACTGACTTAAAAACATTCAGAAATGTAATAATTAACATGTAATTATTTTGCTTGTTGCATCTTGATAGTCATAGTGGGAAATGGTGGCCAAATGCCAATATAGAAATATGAAATATATCTATTTCACCTGGGCACCTGAAAAGCAAGGTCAAACTGACAAATTCGCAGAGGTGTTCAACAAGCCTGTGTGTTGTCCCCGGCACTGTTTAATATATATTTGGAGAGTATTTTTTCAGAAGCACTATCAGATTTAAAAATTGGTATTAAAATGGGGAATCTCTGAATAACATCCGGTACGCTGATGACACAGTGTTGTTGGCCACAAAACTTTCATATATTCAGTTAATGCTGGATCAAGTCAGAGCTTCAAGTGCAGAATATGGTTTGGATCTCAATGCCAAGAAGATTAAATATCTTGTTATAAGCCAAGCTCCAACTCATGGCAAGCTAATGGCAGGAACACAAGAAATCGGAAGAATGCATAAAATTGTGTTTTTGGGGAGTATGTTAAATGAAAATTGAGATCCCGAGGTAGAGATTAAAATACAAATAGAAAAAGTGAGATCCACCTTCATAAAAAATGTGACATTTGTTATACAGTAGAGCTCTAACTCTCACTACAAAGATCCGAATAGTGAGATATTATGTATTCCTAGTGTTGCTATATGGAGTCAAAGCTTGGACATTGACTGAAGCATCCTAAAAGAAAATTTAAGCTTTTGAAATGTGGATCTACAGATGGCTGCTAAGGATATAATGTGGTTGACCATGTGATTAATGTAGAAGTTTTGCACTGGATGGATAAAAAACAAGAACTATTTAAGACCATTAAGCAAAGAAAGCTCCAATACCATGGGCATATCATGAGGAATGACATGAAATATAGAATACTTCAACTTACTATGCAAGGGAAAATCCCTGGGAAGAGAGGCCCTGGACGAAGACAGACTTCATGGCTAAATCACCCTGAGAGACTGGTGTGGAATGTCCTTGGAAGAACTGTTCCGAGGAGTTAAGAACAGGAAGACTATCGCCATGATCAGGTGTCAGCAAACATGGCTCTCCAGGTATTCTTGGACTTCAGTTACCAGAAGCTAAAGTCAGTACACCTACTGATCAGGGCTTCTGGGAGTTGAAGTCCAAGAACATCTGGAGAGTTGTAAGGGTTTAATGGGCCTCAGGCCCCTTGCTTTCACCACCACCCCATCACATAACTCATTCCACCTCAGCTACCTGTACCCCTCCATGAAGCCCACGCCCCCATGGTGCCACGCTTCTGAGTACCCATGGTCCTGCTTTAGGCTAGAGAAACTGTGACAGATTTCGCCCACTGACTGTTTGTGCTTATAAACCAACCAGATCAGGTAGGACATGCAGTGTGCATTAACTTAAGGAGTTGCCAAGACACCAGACCTTCTCCAGCCAGCTTAGCTCTATAAGGGTCAGAGACAACAGTTTTGGATACATTCATATTTTATTTAAAGCACAGTTATTAAGTTTCAGAAAATTTAAACAATGGAACATGGTTGCCAATACCATTCCAATAAAAACAATAAAGCCTTTCTAGCTGGTTGCCTGGACCAGCTTATTAACATAAAGACGACATTTTGCTAGCTTTTACTCACAAGCTTCCCTCGATGCAAGTAATTCAAAAGCATGGCAAAATTCTTCTCGCCTTTTTCTTCCCAAATCAAAACACATTTCCCCCGCTCATCCCTCCTTCTGAAGGGTTTCAACCAATTACAGCACAGCATTCAGTGCCCATCAAATTAGTTCAGTTCTCACAGCCTTCACCCTGTTATGACTACAAGTACAATAAACCATCCAGCGCCTGCTTTGAAGGTCAAATCCCTTCTCTGTCACAGGAATCAAGAAATCAAAAATCTATTTTACTCTGTAAATGCAAGCTCCTCCCAAAAAAACAACAACAACACCCCTATTTCCTTACAAGAGCCAAGTTTGCTGACCCCTGGACATGATGGTAGCCAATGTCTAGAATAGATACAGCACCCAAAGAAGAAACTGTGGATAGTGACCCATCTGTAGGCATTATTTAAAAAAAATTCCTTCTAGCATTATCAGAAAGTTCAACCCTTCTGCTAGCTTACAAAATGGTTTGAGTCCTTTGTTTTGTCACAGGAACTTCCAAAACAATAGATAACTTTCTTTGTGGAAAGTAGTTATTTTTCATTCATATCTCCCATATGATACAATGCACACAATGCCCCTCAATATGCACTGAGGTGGACCTTATGTTGGCAAGGAAAAAAATGCTGATGATGTGACCTGATATTGAGCAGATGTCATCTAGTCTTTTAATTCTATTTTGTTTTAGATGTGTTAATTTTAGCTTTGTATGTTATTATATGCTGGCGGTGTGTCTGACATGAATAAAGAAAGAATGAATCAGGAGGAGAAGCACTGAGAGAGGATAAGGTAAGGAGCTGAGTTACTAGTTTTTCTTGTTTTCAGACAACTTTTTCCTCTTAAGTCTTTCTTGTTCATGCTGAGCTGAGTCTTGGCCTTTAAGAAGTGCTTCTCTGCAATGGTATATTAAGCATATACCTGGTTTCATGTAATTTTGTAGTGAGAAATTATACCCAACCAACAGCTACATAATGTAGCTTGCTGTTTTTCTCACTCATCTCTAAGAAACAAGGCCTGGGAAGAATGTCTGCAATGAACTTTGGGAACTCTAATTTATAATTTTCCTGCACTATCCCCAAGAAATTGGTGCATGTCTGAAAAAGTTATCTTGAATCACAAAGGCTCATTGAATGATTTTTATTGATCCAATAAAAATAGCACTCCACTCCATACTATGAGTTTCTGAAATCCCTCTGTATAGCTAAACACATTAAGTCTGGTGTGGTGAAGTTTGAAATGTTTAGTGCTCCACTTGATGAAATTAATCCTCTGCTTCTATTTTCTGGGGTGGGGGAATTATGTGTCAGCCTCAGTTCCTAAAGACTCCATGACTTCCCAGCATGTCTTATGAAGAGCCAGGGATTTGGGTTTGCTAGACATCAACTAGATAAAAAGCTCACCAAATAAAAGTTTCTTAGTCCCCAATCTTGGGGTACACAGAAAGATCCTCCTTGAAGATTGTGGTATTTTTGAACCACAATTGGGCATACCTCAGGCAACAACCACCTTATGCTGGCTAATTTTTCTCATGCTAGGTCAGGTGAAAGGAACTGCAGGATGAACTCCCCAAGGTTTCCCTTGCTCGAAATCTAGTCGTATCCTACTCTAGGGTTCAGTGCTCATCTCTGTTTCAAAGCCAAAGTGCCAGCGCTGTCTGCTTCTGCAGACATTTCCGTGGTCATGTGGCAGGCATGACTAGACACCGGAACTTCATTTTGGTAGTTTCACATCTGGCCTAGACACAGAAGAAGACCCGACCTCTATTCAAATACTAGTATACCAGCTGTTTAAACACTCAGTACCTAACCCAACTCTGTTGAGCTGGTAAGTGGGTTTGGGGGTCTTTTAAATCTCTCCCAGCCACAGCTTGAAAATGGGTAGTGTGATACCTCACTGCACATAGGTGGGAGGCGGAGCCCCACTGTAGTTAAGCAGCATGAAGGAGGGGCCCGGCAACCTGCCTATCTGCTGTGCCTGAAGCCCATGTTCTTGCTCCATTCACCCGGCAGACCCGGTGGAGCATGTTGAGGGCAGAACACTGCCATGGGGGCTCCCACGCCACCCACCCCCATGGCCTGGTTCGGGACAGCCTGTGACCTGGTACCAGTCCACGGCCCGGTAGTTGGGGACCCTGTGTTAGAGAACCCAAAATGAATTCTCAGTGGATTTTTTCACTGGGATATGATGCAAGCTCTAGTGTGGTTTTAAAATGTTGACAGTATTTCCTTTTTTAAACTACCACAGGGCTTCCATTGCTGGCTAGCTTGTGCTGGGAGGTTTTTCTGCCACTGATAGCACTGGGGTCAGGGCAGCAGGGGCCTCACCAGCTCACCTACTCGACATGCACCCAAAAGGGAGCCATTGGAGCTGTCTCTCAGGCAAGAATGGTGTTGCTACACCCGATCAGTGGTGGAGACCTTGCTGTATACTTTGGCACTGGCCAGCTGGGGACCTTGTTCTTGCTTGGGGTGAAGAGAGGGTCATTCCAGTAATTTCCTTTTTTTGCTGCTCTGCTCCCAGTGCTGCAACTGGCAGTGAAAGCCTCCCCCACAAGGCGCCAGCCAGGAGGTTGATTTACATTTGATATTGTGAAGAATTGCATTGAAACAGGGCATGTAAGCAGGCAGTTTTGTGGCTGCTTGCAAATCATCTACAGTAAAAAGCTCATGGTAGGTTAACTGAAATGTGTATGTCCTGCCCAGACTGTGGCAAGCAGCCACAAAACTGTATACTGACACCAGAATAAGGCTCCAAAATGATTTCCTCATTCTCTTTCAGACTCTCTCCTTCTGTCCTTCCTCTAACCTTCTGGTCTTTTCCTCATTGAACTACAGTAAAACCTCGACTTACATATGCATCAAGTTGCATAAAATTCAACTTACATAAGGATTTTGTGCTAAAACCATGTCCCAATTTACGTAAATGTCCCAATTTACATAAGATTTCATATGGGTCTGCTTCGATTTACATACAAATTTCATTTCCCCTATGGGTTTGCTTCAAGTTATGTAAGAAATTAATTTTTCCTATGGTTTTGCTTCGAGTTACATAAAAATCCAATTTAAGCAAAAGCCTATGGAATTGACTTTTTACGTAAGTAGGGGTTTTATTTTATCTTTCCCCCATCATTTCAATTATTATCCTCCTCTCAGGCCTGTCAACTTCATTTTCTTCTCTTAACCTTTCAATTCTCTTTTCCTTCCTTGTTCTCTCTCTGGTCTTTTCTTCTTCTTGGCTTCAATATCTTCTTGTTGTTCCTGGCTCTCCTGGGGCAATTTAAACCTGTGTTTCATGAAATTTCTGCTTCTGTAGCAGAGGATGGCCCAGAAAATCTCTCTATACCAGTAGTGGTAAACCTATGGCATGCGTGCCAGAGGTGGCACTCAGAGCCCTCTCTGTGGGCACCCCTGCAGTCACCCCAGCATAGTTTGCTCTGTCCCTCTGCCCAGCAGCCCAATGGGAGTGCTTCCTCCCTCCCCCAGCACAGAGTTCACCCCACCCCTCTGCCCAGCAGCCCAATGGGAGCACTTCCTCACTCCCCCCCAGCACAGATTTTGCTGTGCCCCTCTGCCCAACAGCCCAATGAGAGCATTTCCTTCCTCCCCTGCTGCTGTGTTGGCACTTTTGAGATAAATAAGCGGGTTAATAAGTGGGTTTTGTGTTGCAGTTTGGGTACTTGGTCTCTAAAAGGTTCACCATCACTGCTCTATACCATTTGTGCTCTTTCATGTCTAGGCCAGATGTGAAGCTGCCAAAATGAAGGGACCTTTTGGAAAGTTCATTCTGCAGAACCTTTCGCCTGACGTAGCATGAGAAAGGTTTCCATCACCAAGTGGTAAATCCCACTTGACTCTATCTTGATGGAGGGCAGCAGCTTCATCAATATTGACCTGGTTCTGATGAGGACTTTGCATGCCAAAAGGGCTCAGGACCAGCAAGTGACTCACAGAAGTGGTTCAGTGGTAGTGGTGTCATGCTGCAATGCGGAAGGCAGATAAAAGGCCAGTCTCAGGACAGTCTTCGTGGCTGATCACTATGATGCAAGTCTGATTGGACACTAGCTAGAGCTGCTATTAGGGCCTACCTAGTGGTGATGGGGGTGGTGAGGCGGCAATACTTCACCACCTTTATTGCCTCCACTGATAATCGCCCAGCCACCCTGTTCCGGGTGACTAGGTCCCTCCTTGGCAGGGGGGGATGGCGGTGCCCAGTTGGCAAGGGTCGGCTGAGGACTTTGCTGACCATCTGGTGGAGAAAATCGATCAGATTCACTTGGGGTTTAATCCTGGCGTGGATGGGGAGGGTCCGGAGGAAATTGGAGCACAGTCTTGCCATGTCATTTGGGATCAGTTTGATCCAGTTGGCCCAGATGAAGTGGACAGACTCCTTGCAGCTGTTCGTGCCACTGTCTGTCCATTGGACCCCTGTCCCTCTTGGTTGGTGAAGGCCTCCAAGATGGTGACAGCTGGCTGGGTCGAGGCGATAATTATTGCATCTTTGCGAGAGGGAGTGTTTCCTGCACCATTAAAACATGCCTTGGTGTGCCCCCTCCTGAAAAAAACGTCCCTAGACCCAGCCGTTCTGTCCAATTACAGGCCCGTCTCCAACATCTCCTTTATGGGGAAGATACCGGAGAAGGCAGTGGTGCATCAGCTGCAGGGGGTACTGGATGAAGCGGATTATCTACACCCCTTTCAGTCTGGTTTCAGGCCCAGATATGGTACTGAGACGGCATTGGTCACGCTGATGGATGATCTCTGGTGGGAGCGAGACTGAGGTTGTCCGTCCGTTCTTGCTCTCCTTGACCTCTCTGCGGCTTTCGATACCATTGATACCATTGCGGCTTTCGATACCACGGTATCCTTCTGGAACGGCTCCGAGGATTGGGGATCCAGGGCACTGTGTAGTCCTGGTTTTCCTCATTTCTGAAGGGCCAGACCCAGTCGGTGTGGTTGGAGAGTGGGAAATCGAGCCCTAGGTTACTCAAATATGGGGTGCCTCAGGGTTCAGTGCTCTCCCCTCTCCTATTTAACATCTACATGAAGCCGCTGGGTGAGATCATCCGTTCCCACAGGGTGCGGTACTATCAGTATGCGGATGACACTCAGTTGTACATCTCGGCCCGTGGTGATCCCAGCGATGCTATCAAAGTCCTGTCTGGGTGTCTGAAAGCTGTGGGGGTCTGGATGGGGCCCAACGGGCTACAACTGAATTCCAGCAAGACTGAGTGGCTGTGGATTGGGGGCCATGGGTTGCCCAGGGAATTACCATCTTTGGTTTTGGATGGGGCAGTTTTGCCCCAGACAAACCCAGTGCGCAACTTGGGGGTCCTCCTGGACTTGCGGCTGCTGGCAGAAGAACAGGTGGCGGCCATGGCCAGGAGGGTTTTCGCACAGCTGCGATTAATTCACCAGTTGTGCCCGTTCCTGGACAGGGACTCCCTGGTCATGGTCACTCATGCTCTGGTCACCTTCAGACTAGATTATTGCAATGCGCTCTACATGGGGCTGCCCTTGACGACCATTCAGAGGCTACAGCTGGTCCAGAGTACAGGCAGCCCGGGTGGTGACGGGGTGTGGACATTATGCCCATGCCTCGCCACTGCTTCGGGAGCTGCACTGGTTACCAGTTTGCCTCCAGGTGCAATTCAATGTGCTGGTTTTGACCTTTAAAGCCCTCTATGACAGTGGGCCAAGCTACCTAAGAGACTGCATCGCCCTAAGGACGTCTGTCCATCCAACCAGGGTGGACCGGAGGGGCTATCTTATTGTATCACCTACTAGAGGGGCTCGCCTCTCTAGCACAAGGAGGAGGGCCTTCTCCGTGTCCGTACCGGCACTCTGAAACCTCTTACCAACAGAGCTTCATCTGCAGACGGAATTGCTGCCTTTCAGAAAAGAACTTAAAACCTGGCTGGCAGGCCAAGTATGGAGTGCAGATGGAAGGGTGACTCCCGTTGGGTGGCTGGTATACTGAATTCCGGCCCCCTCGGTCCCTGCACCCTTTTTTAGGGGGAGGGTAGTTTTTAAGCTGTTTTAATCATATTTTTATTATGATTGTGAACCGCCCTGAGTTGGCCTTGGCCAAGTGGGCGGTATAGAAATCGAAATAATAAATAAATAAATAAACGCCTATATTCAGATGCGGATATGGCAGAAGAAGAAGAAGGCAATAAGGATGATCAGGGGACTGGAAGGCTCCTCCTTTTGCTTTGTCTTGTTGTTCCTCCACATCCAGTGCCTTCTTGGCTACTGCCGTTTAACAGTTCTGTCTATGTACTCATCTTCTCTTAAAGATTTAAACAGGATCACTCATCACTCCAGTTCTCTCAGGTACTGTCAGTGCTTATGAATAATAGTTGTGACAGCACATATTTTTAAAAATGATGATATTCCAGCAGAAATTTAATGACTCTGTATTTATATTATAAGATCATAGCACAAAGTAAAGCTTCCAATCTTAACCTATAAATCCAAGGGTTAACCGTTGGAACTGGCTATAGGTTGCTATGCCTCGCCCTACTTGCCTGCACTCACCCTTCGTGCACACGGCCGATCTGGGTACGCAGGTCAACGAAGGATTGAAAAAACCGACAGTGGGGCAACAGCCCCACAAACGCGAAGAAAGGGAAACAACTTCACTTCCCAACATTCCTTGCGTTGCGCCAGAGCCAATCAGGCTGAGAGGTTCTCGCACGGCGCAGCGTTTGGAAACACGCTGCAGCCAATCGAAAGAAAAGCATTTTAAAAAAACGCAGCACAAACACAAAACAGCAAACCATAACTACAAGCCCCAGCGTCCTGCGCGCCATGAGCGCACAGAGCGCTGAGGAAACCGGCGCCAGAAAAATGAAAAAGAAAAACAACTCACAGCCAAGCACACACCAGCCGGCTTTCTTTCCCTCACCAACAGCGCCTGAAGCTCCCGACTGGAGTTTCCCCTTTAATATCAGTGGGTGGGGGTTGCGATCCCCCTCTCCGCTGGCTACCCTAGGGTTGGGAGGTTTGTGGGGAGAAAAGGGCTATATTGCCCCAACCCTTCTGGAAACAAAAGATCAGGTAGAGAGGATCGATCCCCCACCCCCCCTCCTTAAAACAACTCCGTCTTTTCTTCTCTTTAAAAACGGAGTGGTTTTAAGGAGGGGGGGTGGGGATTCGATCCAGTCTGCCTGATCTTTTGGTTCCAGAAGTGTGGGGGCAATATAGCCCTTTTCTCCCCACAAACCTCCCAACCCTAGGGTAGCCAGCGGAGAGGGGGATCGCAACCCCCACCCACTGATATTAAAGGGGAAACCCGATCTACTTTCACGACTCCACACAAACAAAGCACCATAACACACTAAAGCCCCCCTCCCCACCACCTAGCCCACCCTTCCTAACCCCCAATGACCATGCCCCCCTCCCCACCACCGAGCCCACCCTTCCTAACCCCAACAACCACGCCCCCCTCCCCACAACCTAGCCCACCCTTCCTAACCCCCAACGAAAAACAACTCACCGCTTTACAGCCAAGCAAACACCAGCTGGCTTTATTTCCCTCACCCACGGCGCCTGAAGGTCCCGACTGGAGTTTCCCCTTTAACATCAGTGGGTGGGGGGTTGCAATCCCCCTCTCCGCTGGCTACCCTAGGGTTGGGAGGTTTGTGGGGAGAAAAGGGCTATATTGCCCCAACCCTTCTGGACCCACAGGAACAGGCAGAGAGGATTGATCCCCCACCCCCTCCTTAAAACAACTCCGTCTTTTCTTCTCTTTAAAAACGGAGTTGTTTTAAGGAGGGGGTGGGGGATCAATCCACTCTGCCTGTTCCTCTGTGTCCAGAAGTGTTGGGACAATATACAACTTTTCTCCCCACAAACATCCCGACCCTAGGGTAGCCAGCGGAGAGGGGGGTCACAACCCCCACCCACTGATATTAAAGGGGAAACCCGATCTACTTTCACGACTTCACACAATCAAAACACCATAACACACTAAAGCCCCCCTCCCCACCACCGAGCCCACCCTTCCTAACCCCAACGACCACGCCCCCATAGCCCCCCTTCCTAACCCCCAATGACCATGCCCCCCTCCCCACTACCTAACACACCCTTCCTAACCCCCAACGACCATGCCCCTCTCCCCACCACCTAGCCCACCCTTCCTAACCCCCAATGACCACGTCCCTTCCCCACCACCAAATAAATAAATAATTTTTAAAAAAATTACTAAAAACAGTCAAACACATCCAAAAATACACAAAAACAAAAACACCAAAAACAATACGAAGTAAACAAAGACACAATCAAAAACAAAACAAACAGACAAAAATACAAATTCCAACCCCACCCCACCACCCACACACACACACACACACACACACACACACAAAACAAAGAAAACAAGCAAACTTACCAAAAGTTGTGCTACCTCTGCCAGGACTGAAAAAGAAATGAATAAAGAAAGAGACTACTGACCAGAAGAAGCTCCACCCAGAGGCCAGGAGAGAAAAAAAATTAAAATACAATAACCACTACCAGCACCACCTGCTGGCCACAATAGTAAAAACAATTCAAAAACACACAAACATTGAATGTAAAAAACATTTACTTTAACATTATTAAAATTATGACCTATGGTACAACTAATTAAAAAACAATTTGAAAAAATTATATCATACTTTCTTCTTTTATTAATCCTCAAAAAAAAAACCCGAAAAAAACAGATCCCAGTTAATAACAGCCAAGCCCAAAATTTTTTACATAAATAAACATTTAAAAAAATAAAATTACAGACTAAGCAATTTTTAAAAAACATTAACACAATTTAACCTTCCAACATAATTTAAAACTATTGCAAAAATAAAATTGATTCATTTTTTATTAAAACACACGGAGAAAAAAGCCCGGCAACGCCGGGCAACCCTTGCTAGTTTAATGTATAAGGAATTCACACGAATCACCCTTTAAAAACAAAAGTGTCTTCAAACCATCTTACAAGTCTTTATGTTTACAATCCAGTATATCTGAAGCAGATATGGTGCTTTCATATTTTAGATCTCTAAAATATGCTCCTGCTCAGTAAGGAATAGAACAAAAAGTAATACAGAAAACCAGCTATTCTCTTACACACAACAAGCATCCTGAACATTATAAAACTGTAAAATCTTAGCATACATGGTAAAGCATTTAAATGTTCAAGAGAACATCACAGTAACAAAGAGTTCCCACATCATGTAGCAAATCAGATGTATTAGTTCTGTAGACTTTGAAACCTAAAATTTAAGAGAGAGAAAAGCAAATTGTTCATAAACATTTAATGATTTTTATTTATTTATTTATTTTTATAAACTTTATACACTGTAGTTTATGTACTACTGCTATTCGAAGGTGTGAAACTTAATTTCAGCCCTTACCCTTGCTAAAAATAGCATAGTCCTATTTTATCATATTTCATAATCACAACATCAACATTGACCATGTTTCACATGTGCAACCCTTTTGTACACTTCCTAGTAAAACCTATCTATCCAATGACCCTAAAACATTGGCCAAAATCCTGTTGTGCAACTACACACATACAACTTGAGGTTGCATCTGCAGTAACTGCACTAGCACCAAGGTGAAAGTGCTATCCTCAAAGTTATTCCACCTGTGTATTGCACAAGTGGTAGTGCTGGGAGCCTGGGACTCGTGATAAATTTACAGCAGTGTAACTTTGTGTTACATTGGCATAAACAGGATTTTGCCATATAAAAACACAGCATACAAAATGCAATACTACAGGCAACAAATTTTTAACAGTAAAGAACTGACTGCTGTATTCTCTAAATATCTTACATTGCTCTAGAAACAATAGTCTTTTATAAGAGTCAGCAATATACTATTTAATATAGCAGCTCTCAAATGCATGGCTAAGAATTAATGCAATTTCTTAATTGTTCCCAGTACAATTGCTTGAAAATTTCCTGTGACGTCTATATATCATGTCTGCTACTAAGTTTGTTCCCACAAGCAATGAAATATAATTCTTTCATTCACCCACACCTTCTCTCCAAATAAAAAGTGCAAACTATTTAAGAAATCAGAGATCAAATAATTCAAACTACAGTTGGGCATATATAGGCGTCTTACCAAAAAGATTTAGCCGAAGAGTGACACAAGCATCACAATCCCCATAAACTGGACAAAGAGCACAAGAGGTGTGATAAAAGACCACACAGGCCATAAGGAAATGTTGAAACTGGGAATAGAAGACACACATGCATGCAGTCACACAACAAGCATATATGACAATCATATTTTAAAAAGCTATTATCTATGATTGAGTCCACATTCCAAATTCTACATTAGCATAACTTTATTAGATAAACTTAAAAACAATTGTTGCAACATTGGGGGAATTTATTATTTATTTATTCAATTTATATAGATGCCCCAATCGATGTGCGACTCTGGGTGGCACACATATATAATCCCCAATGTTTAAACTCTAGAAACCCTTAACATTCCTAAAAACACTAAAAAACTACCTCCCACTTGCACCAATTAAAAATCTAGTTAAAAACTTTTAAAAATATGAGTGATCCTGCTCTAAAAGAGCCGGGGTGGGGTGGGGGTGAGGGGTTGCTCCCTCTCCACCTCCCAACACCTGCCCTGCCAGCCAGGTTTTCAGCTCTTTCCTGAAGGGCAGCAGCTCTGTCTGGAGACGCAGTTCAACTGTGCTTTTTACTTAGTCTGAAAGGACTATCATCCAACTATTCAGACTGTTTCAAATACAATGATAAAGGCCTATGCTACCATACTTTTGTGTCTATCTCAATCAGAGGTGGTTTAATGGAAAAAGCCTACCTCAAAAGGTTTCAAAGTTTAATTCAGCCACGGGAAGTCTAGGAGAGACTTCCCCAGTCCTGTTGTCTACATATTTGAAGAGTGCTATCATATCCCCTCTCAGTCTCCTTTTCAAAAGGCTAAACATTCCCAGGTCCTTCAGTCTTTCCTCATATGGCTTGGCTTCTATTCCTCTGATCCATCTTTGTTGCCCTTCTCTGTACCTGCTCTAATTTATTTGCATCTTTCTTAAACTGCAGTGTCCAGAATTGGACACAGTACTCTAGATGTAGTCCAACTAGTGCAGAATAGAGGGGGACTAGTACTTCCCAAGTTTTGGAGACTATACTTCTGTTAATGCAGCCTAAAACAGCGTTGGCTGTTTTTGCAGCCACATCGTACTGTTGACTCATATTTATAATGTGATCTACAACAATTCCAAGATCTTTCTCAGTTGTAGTATTACTAAGCCAAGTATCCTCCATCTTGTAACTGTGCATTTGATTTTTTTTTCTTGTAGGTGTACAACTTTGCTCTTCTTCCCGTTAAATCTCATTCTTTTGGTTTCAGCCCATGTTCAGGCCTATCAAGATATTTTTGAATTCTGCGCTTGTCTTCCAAGGTATTAGCTTTTCCACCCAGTTTTGTGTCATCTGCAAATTTGATGAGAATTCCCTTTATTCCCTCATCCAAGTAATTTATGAAAATGTTGAAGAGCACAGTGCCCAGGACTGAGCCTTGTGGTACTCCACTTTTTACCCTCTCCCAACTTGAGAAAGAGTCATTGATAAGAATTCTCTGAGTACGATTCTGTAGCCCACTGTACATCAACTTGACACTTGTGCTATCCAGGCCACACACAGTTAGCTTGCTAATCAGAATATCATGAGGCACTTTGTCAAAGGCTTTGCTGAAGTCAAGATATTTACATCAACAGCATTCCAAATTGTCTGTCACCAGTGCCCCACACCTGCTTTGCCAGCCAGGTTTCTAGTTCTTTCCTGAAGGGCAACAACTCCGCCTGGAGTCATAACTCGATTGGCAGGAGGTTCCATAGGGCTGGAGAAGATGGCGAGTTCACCTCCCTTTTTGCCCTGTCGGTTCTTTTTGAACAGTTTATAGCCTTCAATTGCTGTGTTCCACTCATACCCATCAAACGCGGCTCCTGGAAATACGGGATCTGCTCCGGCCTGGGTGAGCATGCGCCGCCAGAACTCATCTGCACATGCGCAGAACCCCTCTGCACACGCGCAGAGCCCAGAGGGGTGGTGATGGGGTGCGGACATTATGCCCGTGCCTCAACGCACTGGTTACCAGTTTGCCTCTGGGTGCAATTCAAGGTGCTGGTTTTGACCTTTAAAGCCCTATATGGTAGTGGACCAGGATACCTTAGAGACTGCATCATCCCAAGAGTGTCTGCCCGTCCAACCAGAGCAGACCAGAGGGGCTCTCTAGTTGTGCCATCAACTAGAGGAGCACATCTATCTAGCATCCAAAGGAGGGCCTTTTCTGTGTCCACACCAGCCCTCTGGAACCTCCTGCCAATAGATTTGAGACTTCAAACTGAATTGCTGCCCTTCAGGAAAGATCTGGCTGGCAGGGCAGGTGTGGAGCCCTAATGGGAATACGGTCCCCACCTGCTGGCTTATAACTTGAATAATAACTAAGAAATCTCTCTTCTCTTTTTTGGTGGTTGGGAGAATTGGGATAATTGGGTGGTTGGGATAATTGGGATTTTAAGTGTTTTTATGTTTTTTAAAACTGTTGTAATGCCGCCCTGAGTTGGGTTTTACTTGAGTGGGCGGCATATAAATATGACTATTAAATTAAATCAACCCATTTCCCTGCCATTCAAATACGGGGCAGTGGCGGGAAAGGGGGGGAACCAGTGCGGAAATACGGGAAATCCCAGCCAATCCGGGATACTTGACAGGTACAGTTCCACTCATGAGATTCATCCCACCAAGTTTCTGTTATCCCTATCAAATCTTATTTCCCTTTTTACAAAAATTATTATTATTGGTCCCCATTTCAGGCACCCGGCCTGCTCTGAGTACCTGAAAGCATTCATCTTTCTTTACCTCTGATTTTACATTTCTTCCTCCTTCCATTTCAATTTAAAGCCCTCCTGATGAATTTCTTCATGCTGTGGTTATATGTATGCTCAGAAATGTGTTTTTTCACAAGATATTCTATCAGTGGCTTTACCTTTATACATTTCTTGTTTAAAAAAAACAAGAATAATTCAAAAACTTACCACACTGCTGCAGCAATGAAACTGGCAGTTGTGACTGGAATCAGGGCAGGGTAGCTAGCGTCATAGTCCTTGATTCCATGATACCACTCAAGATAAATTATGCAATAAAAGGCAACAGATAGGCTGATAATCAATAAAAAACTGCCAAGTATAAACCACCAACTGCAAAAGACAGACAATTAGCACTTTAATACAAATAAATATGTTTTTCTCAAAGAAGTTATTAGTTTCTCAATGAAGCCAGGGTTTTTTTTTAGATGCACACAGAAAATCCCATACCTTGTGAGTTTTCTGCCACTGCAAGCAAATTTAAATATAGTCAGGTTCGAACTAGTTCCATATAAGTAAAAGTCCTTGCTTTATTGTATGGACTTCTTAGATACAGTACAAGTTTGTAATCAAGAGGTTTGGAAGTGGTGCTTGCTGAGATGTAGTATGAGAGTGAAAACAGAAACAACAGGAAATGAGAGATAAGGAAGAACTGTTTGACCCTAGATAGAGCATCAGTGTCTGGCCAGGTTATCCTGCTATGGCAGAGATGGGCAGTCTTGGCCCTCCAGCTGTTCTTGGACTTCAATTCCCAGAAGCCCAAGTCAACACACCAGCTGGTCAGGGTTTCTGGGAATTGAAGTTCAAGAACAGCTGGAGGGCCAAGACTGCCCATCACTGTGCTACGGTAATAGAGTAGACCAGTGATGGCCAACCTTGGCACTCCAGCTATTCTTGAACTTCAATTCCCAGAAACCCTGATCAGCAGGTGTACTGACTTTGGTTTCTGGTAATTGGAGTCCAAGAACACCTGGAGTGCTAAAGTTTGCTATCACAGGAGTAGACCATACTACCAGTGACTCAATGCCGAGGGGCAGGCGGTGGTTAACTAACCTGACAACATTGAGGACTAAAGGCTTGCATGTAGAAGTCCATAGGGAAGGGTGATGGTCCCCAAGTGGATTAAATTCCACTTGAATCCATCTTGATGGAGAGCAGCAGCTTCATTAACACTGGCCTGGGGCCAATGAGGACTTTGTGTGCCAAAAGGGCTCAGGATCAGAAAGTGACTCGCAGAACTGGATCAGTAGTATGGGTGTCATTTATTTATTTATTCTGATTTATACTTCCGCCCAACTCCGAAGACTCTGGGCGGCTCACATAAAATAAACCCAATCACATTTTAAAAACCAATAAAACCCCATTAAAACTGCCACCAAAAATTACTCCGACCCCTACAGATTAAAAGAGGGAGAGAGTGTTCTTACTAAATCAGCCAGCAGGCAGGGGTTACCACATCGCTGGTGCCTCACACCTGCTTTGCCAGCCAGATTTTTAGCCCTTTCCTGAAGGGCAGCAACTCTGTCTGGAGACACAGCTCAATTAGCAGGAGGTTTCATAGGACCGGAGCAGACACTGAGAAGGCCCTCCTTCTGGTGCTAGAGAGACGAGCCTCCCTAGCAGATGGCACAATAAGAGTCATGCTGCGATGTGAAAGGCATGGAAGGCCACTGCATGATATTCTCAGGACAGTCTTCATGGCTAATCACCATCAGGATTGCCAATATTCAGATTCAGATACAGCAGAACAACAACAAGAAGAGCATCGCAGTTCTAAAAAAATTAGTTTCACAAATAATTTTTTGGAACCTTGGTTTCAGTTATAAGACACAACATGTCTATGAAGAAGTTTCTTCAAGCTAAGCTCTTCTATTATGAAAAAATGACTCTTAGTAAGATTGGAATGGTTGGTTAATAGGAATGGGATTTTAGAACTGATAAATTCTCAGTCCCAGAATTCAACAATAACTACTAACTTCTGAATAATGGGATTGGCAGCCCCCAAACCACCAGGTGGTAGAGCAACCCTCTACCATCCCTGAGCCACTTCTTTAAACCTTTAGAAACATGTCCTGTGGCACTGTTGGAATTGTAAGAATTCCCTGCAACTCACAAAGGTTCATTGGAGAATAATTTCCAATGGAAGATGCCTCCATCACAACTCCCATGGTGCACTTTTTTAATGGTTTCAAGAAGTGCACAGAGGTAAGAGGGCTGATCTATCTCCCAAGGACTCCCGATTAATTAAGAACTCATTAAGATAATGTATAAGGCCTGGAGTTCCCACCAATTTGTGGGACTGGTTGTGTGTTAATTCAAAAAAAAAATCTCTTTCCTGTTGTTTAAGGTAACAACTACTCTCATTAGGTCAATTGTCTACTTTTCTCTATGACTAAGACACAGACGTCTTGCCTAAAAAAAAACCAACCATGCTACACAGAAATCTGAGGGTGTGAGAGTGATGCAGCTTGAAAACAGTGCAGGTTTCTTCAATCATAAGGCAATGTTCTGTAATGCAAAAAGATGTGGAGAAGCAGAAATAAAAAAATAAAATAAAATATGTCAATATTTTATCTTAGGGCACATTTCCACACAATTTCTATGATTTTTGCCATGCACCTATCATGTAAATTATTTGGATTAAGGAAGGAAACATTTTAGAGTGTCTGATGTGGCAAAGCTTGACTAAATTTTTGCCAAATTTTATACTTTTGTGTATCTCTAGATGTGCAACAAATAGCATGGGCCTCTTAGAGCAGAGAAAGCAGGGCCACAATGGCAGGCGTCCTGTTCTCTATCTTCATGCAATGTTAATCATGTGATGGAAAAGTGTCTGCATAGAGCTGTTGACACGCAGCACAACATAAACTGAATGAACTCATTAAGATAAAGCTATTAATTTCCACATTTTGTACTGCAGTAAGGCTTTCTTTACTCCTGTCAAATCACCGGAGAGCCTAACAGCTTTAAATAAAATTACTGCACTATGTTCTCTTTCCCAAACCTATCAAATGCTTTTCATAACAAGCACAAGCCACACAAGCCAGTACAATGAATTCTTTAACACTGTGGCAAAACTATGATATAGTACTGTTGCCGCATGGCAACTTAAGATAATCACACCTTTCTCCCTCTGAGATTTCTTACACTCATTCATATACCAGGGTATGTCTATAAATACAAGTAATTTTCCATCTGTTAGTTTCCACATGAAAATGCTCGGATGGATTTTCACCAAATCTGGAGGGTGTCTTCGCATGTTGAGTGACTTAAAAGACTGGTTACTTTGAGTCCCTTGGGAGTCCCTCAATTATTTTGTTTTGAAGGGCTGGATTCATTTTTATCTAATTTGGAAGATATATTTGGGATTATGAGATTAAAATATAGGCTATGTAATGCGTAAAAATATCATGGGGCTTGAGGAAAGCCCAATTGTTTTTTGTATGCCACATCATTTTAAAGATTCTGATACAGAATTTACATGCTTTGAATTACTGTACATTTTAATTTTATGATTGAGGAGCTCCAACGTCCATTAATTGAGAGCCATACTAGTTGTATTCTGGAAGTTATACTTCTAGGGTACACAGAAAGAGCCTCCTCAAAGACTGGTATTTTTGAACCACAATCTGGCATACCCTGGCAGCAGCAACCTTGTGTTGCCGGCTAATCTTTCCCACACTAGGTCAGGTGAAGGAACTGCAGAATGAATTCCCCAAAACGTGCCTTCATTTTGGCAGTTTCACCTCTGACCTAGACATGGAAGAAGTTACACGTCTCAGATAATCTGAATAAGTACTAAGAGACAGAGGAGAGGTTATTTCAAAAGAAAAAAAAGGCTACACAGAGATAAGGAAAGACATTGTGATTTATGGCAATTTCACCTTAAATGACTCCAGGCCCATTGGCCATTTTAAAAAAAAAGGTAACTTGTTCAATTGAAATTCTCAGAAATTTTACTCATAAGGAAAAACCTACTTTTCTTGATGAATAAGCTCTTTAACACTCTTAAAAAATTCAGCATAGTACGTAGTGGCTATTGCTGCTAGTATCCAGAAGGCAGAGTGAACGTTTAATCTGGGAAGAGGCTTCTCTTTATTTTCTGTGCTTGTAGCTTCAACTGTAAATAAAGTCACCGTTATTGTGTGTCAGTTACACTTTGATACTGTTAAATAGAACATCAGTCTTCTAATAATTCATTCTTTTCTGGTGAAGCAGAGATACAAGCCACGCATCTCAGAATCCATATACTGTACATTATTTTCAACATTCCATTCACCTTAAGCATGAGTATTTTGAATATGTACTTGGTATACAGTTTAACTATCTCTTTAGAGATTCCTCAAAAGCCTCCTTGAAGATTGTGGCTGCTTTTAACATTTTTGAACCACAATTGGGCGTACAGTGGACAATGGCAACCTTGCTCTGCTGGCTAATCTTTCTCACACCAGAATGGACATGAAAAAAGAAGATATTCCTCACTTGATACTGTACTTCCTTGAAAAATGAACCCTAAGAAATATTCTGTCTCAACGTGAAGAACTGGTTTTGTCAGAATGGTACAGCTAAAAGCTGGAAATGTCTGAGAACCTAGCTCCATAATGGTGAACCTTGGCACTCCAGATGTTCTTGGACTTCAATTCCCAGAAGCCCAAGCACCCTGTGAATCCACACAAACGGGTTTACTGCAATTCATCTGGCCCACGCTGCCCTTGTCGCTCCCGGAAGCAGAAGTAAACCCGTTTAAAGCAACTCACCTCTAAAATGTATGCCATTTGTGTTACAATAGCATAACTAAGCAAGAGGATTTGGGTCACTGGGGCTTCTATTAGATTTAGGATGCAATCCTAACTAGCCAAGATGGCTAGATGAGCTGACAATAAGTCATGTGAGACTGTACTAAATCCAAATTCTTCCTGCCCTAAAGATGTCAGAGATTACTTCCTTGTCTTTGTGTCAGTAGACTAGAACAGTGATGGTGAACCTTGGCACTCCAGGTGTTCTTGGACTTCATTTGCAACAGGATTATAATGCTGCCAGGTCATTTTATTGCAACGGTAAAGGTCACCCTTACTCGAAAACCAGTCATATTCAACTATAGGGTTCAGTCGTCATCTCTGTTTACATCCAGATGTTTCCATGGTCATGTGGCAAGCATGACTAGACATGGAATGCTGTTTACCTTCCAATCAAAGTAGTACCTGTTTATCTACTTGCAATTTCTTGCTTTCGAACTGCTAGGGACAGATGGGAGCTCACTCAATCATGCAGCACTTAGGTCTCGAACTGATGACCCACTGACCTTCCAGTCGTCAAGTTCAGCATCTTAACCACTAAGCCACCATAGTCTTTATTGCCAAGAAAGTATTAAAACTCTTGAAATGCATGAGACAATGGTGAATATACCATTTATTAAAAATATACCATTTATTACACCTAGTTGTTCAAGAATCATGGTGGTATATTTTCATCATCACAACAGCTCAGATAATGAACTATAAACCAAGACTTTCCTGCTTCAAATCTTCCCACAGAAAATATACCACTTTTTCTCTTAAGACTGATTTGCAACTTGAGGGTAAGAATACTGACCTACCTTAAACTTGATTCTTATGTCTGATGAAGTGGACTTGATCTACAAAAGCTCATATTTAAATACAGGAGTTAGTCTTTCCAGTCTGGCCAGGTTAACCTGGCCAGCACAACTGCTATATTAGCTGGGAGGAGCTGCCAGAAGAGCACAGAGTTAGACCATACTGCCAGCGACTCAATGCAGAGCGTCAGGCAGCGGTTAAGTAACCTGACAACTGTGAGGACTAGCGGCCTTGGGTGGCGAAGTCCACAGGGAAGGCTGATGGTCCCTGAGTGGATTAAATTCCACTTGAATCCACTTTGATGGGGAGCAGCAGCTTCATCAATACTGGCCTGGGGCTGAGAAGGACTTTGTGTGCCAAAAGGCTCAGGACCAGAAAGTGTCTCGCAGAACTGGATCAGTGGTACAGATATCACGCTGCAATGTGGAAGGCAAATGGAAGACCACTGCATTATATAGTTCCCAGGAAAATCTTCATGGCTGTTCACCATGAGGATAACCAATACTGTATTCGGAATCGGATAAGGCACCAAAAGAAGAAGTTAGTCTTTAAGGTGCCACAACGTGGTTTTTTTGTCTTTTGTTGTTGTTGTTGTTTTGTTTACTCTGTGACATGCTTGCACAGATTAACACAGCTACCACTTCAAAAAAATACCTTAAACTAGTAATACTGGCCTGTGTATAATAATACAATGGTGCTGCGGTGGCTCAGTGGTTAAGAAGCGCCCCTTGTTAGTTGGAAGGCTGGCAAGTCGGCAGTTCAAGACCCAGGCACTGCGTGACGGAGTGAGCGCCTGTCTCTGTCCCAGCTCCTGCCAACCTAGCAGTTGAAAAGCAAGACATTGCAAGTAGATAAACAGAGGCCACTTCAGTGGGAAAAGATCTTGGGGACATGAAAGGAGCCTCATTCGGGCGTCCCCTGAGCGGAGTCTCCCCAGCAAAAAATCCTTTCAACCCAGAATAATTTCTGACACGAAATTATTATGACTGGCCTGTGTGCAAGATTGCACAGAATAAGCAAAGTACAAGGGGAGCTTTGAGCGATCAAAGTAGGGACCAAAGCTGAGGCTGCTTCAGACAAGCCTCCAAGTGAAAGAAGCTGGAGAATATTATTATTATTATTATTATTATTATTATTATTATTATTATTATTATTATTATTATTATTATTATTATTATTATTATTATTATTATTATTATTATTATTATTATTATTAATGTGCTGGGGTGCCCATGCCTACCGGGTCGCTAGCCTGAACCCAACCCACAGCAAACTATCTCCCCTCCTGTTTGGATGCTGGGGAAGAGGTGTAGATGCCCCCGTGTTCTGAAAGCCCCCCAACACCCTCCGGGAGGACACCCCCCACCCACCCCCAAGAGCCATGCCCTGCTGGTACCGACTAGTGGTCTGGTATGTACGGGCACCTACCAGCCGTCACCGGCTGCGCTGTGGCAGGCTCCGGACCCCGCGCAGCCAGGTGTCTCCTCAGCCGCAAGAGCGGCTCCTGCAACCCCCCCTGGCCGGCTGGGGGGATCCCCACTTCCTCCCCCATGTCGGAGCCTTCGAGGCGAGAGGACTCCGGAAGTGACGTCAGGCCGGTCGGGGTGAAGCTAGCTGGGAGCACTCAGCAATGTCTCCTTTCCGCTTGGGTTGCCTGGCGATCCTTGTGGCCTAATAAAATACCCTTTCCCTCCTTGAATAATGTCTCAGGTTGTGCTGCCCATTTTGTCAAGGATTGTTGGGAAATGGCCACCACAGTTGGCAAAGGAATGTAAGGCTGATGGTGCATTGGAAAAACGAAATGAGAAGGGTCACAAGAATAACGCATTGATTTGGTGCAAGCCTCACTACAGTGGGTGCAGCATTGTGGGGGTGGGGGTGGGGGGTGGAGTGCTATAATCAGCCCTTTATCTTTTGCATAGTAAAGGTAAAGGTTTCCCTTGCTCGAAAGCCAGTCGTATCCGACTCTAGGGTTCAGTGCTCATCTCTGTTTCAAAGCCGAAGAGTCTGCTGCTTGCAGACGTTTCCGTGGTCATGTGGCAGGCATGACGATGCTGTTGCAATGAGACGCGGGAGGTGGCCGAGTGGCGAAGTCCAGCCCCAACTGGAGTCAAGAACAAGTATTTATTTCCTGCCTAGGGGCGAAGAAGACGTGTATCTAAGACAATCGCGCCATCCCCTGTACAGAAGGCTTGCGTGCATGGCATTCTCATGAAACCCGTGTCTGGAACGCTATTCTGAGGCCACCCCGAGGTTAATGGAAAACCTGCACTTTATTGCCTTGGGTTGGCGAGACCCATTGTTCCTGCCCTAATCTGGGGGTTTATGTGGATTGACCCCTGGCACCTAATCTTGTCCCTTGTTTGCCCTTATCTGCTTGCCTAACTCTCTTTGTCCCCAGCCTGAGTCATTGTTTATTCCTAGCCTGCCCGCTTATTTCCCCAATTTCCTCTCCAGCCGAGCACCAGCACAGCCCCAACTAGTTTGGGGACTGGCATGCGGGTCTCTGGACACTGGGCACACCCCTCGGGAGAGGTTTAATATCCAATTAATGCGGGCAATTAATGCACGGAACGCTGTTACCTTCCCACTGATGTGGTCCCTATTTATCTAATTGCAATGTCTTGCTTTCGAACTGCTAGCTTTAAGGTTGGCAGGAGCTGGGACAAAGACCGGAGCTCATTCCATCATGCAGTACTCGGGAATCGAACTGCTAACCTTCTGCCTCCCAGTCAGCATCTTAGCCACTTCACTGATAGGTAATTCTTTGCTAGGCATGCACTGGCCAGGTTTTCCTTCTATAGCAGGGGTGCCCAAACTACGATCCAGGGGCCGAATCTGCGCCCCGACACCAATTCATCTGGCCCACAAAGCTCTCATTGCTCCCAGAAGCCGAAGTAAAACGCGCCCATATGGGCGTGTTTTACTTCTGCTTCTGGGAGCGACAAGGGCTTCGTGGGCCGGATGGATTGGCATCGTGGCCCGCATCTGGGCCCCAGACCATAGTGAACAAACACCTGACTGGCCCATGGCCCAAAAGGTTTGGGCACCCCTGTTCTATAGTAACAGAGTAGACCCTACTGCTAGTGACTCCACACTGATCCATCAAGCAACGGTTAACTAACCTGGTGTTGGTCCCCGAATGGATTAAATCCCCCTTGAATCCATCTTGATGGAGGAAAGCAGCCTCATCAATACTGGCCTGGGGCTGATGCGGTCTCAACTGCAGCAGGCTCATTGAATCAATGGAGCTTATGGCTGAGTTGACTCACCTTACCAAATCCTCATTGATTCAGTGGGCCTACTCTAGTTGCTACTTACAGTGTAATCCAACAGAACCAGCAATGATTTTTTTTTTCATATTCAAGGTGCTTGTACTAAGGCTCACCCCTGTAATAATAATGCTCTCTTTTAATTATCTAACTCGGGTCAGTAAATTTGGCTCCCCAAATGTTCTTGGACTTCAATTCCCAGAAGCCCAAGTCAACACACCTGCTATTCTAGGCTTCTGGGAATTGAGATCCAAAAAGGCCAAGTTTGCTGTTCCCCTGATCTAACTGTCAATCTTTTCAAAAATGACTAGTGGATTTGGAAATGCGACATAATTTGAAAATGTCCTTGGATTATGCTGGGCATAATCATCTGTAAGATCCGAAGAAATGTAAGGCATACCCTTCCCCTCAAAATTACTGTTTTAATTTGTCCCTTATTCTGAGTTTATTTTCCAGAAAGAGGCTTTGAAATCTTGGGACCCAACACTTAGTGACAGATAAATGAGAAAAGAAACATTTATCAAGATCTTTTCAAAATCCCTCCTGGCAAAATTTCTTAAGTAACAAAACCCGAAGAACAATTGTGCAAGTTATGAAAATTATTTCAGAAGGAAGGAAGAATCCTGTTTCATTGCCATAACCATTGATCCACTTTTGTAACAAATATTCATAATAGCTATATTCAGCATACTGTCCTGTAGAGCAGAAATACATAGGTAAAGGTAAAGGTTTCCCTTGCTCGAAAGCCAGTCATATCCGACTCTAGGGTTCAGTGCTCACCTCTGTTTCAAAGCCAAAGAGCCAGCGCTGTCTGCTTCTGCAGACGTTTCCGTGGTCATGTGACAGGCATGATTAGACACCGGAGCACACAGAACGCTGTTACCTTCCCACCAAAGTGGTCCCTATTTATCTACTGGCAATTTCTTGCTTTCAAACTGCTAGGTTGGCAGGAGCTGGGACAAAGACGGGAGCTCATTCCGTCCTGCAGTACTCAGGAATCGAACTGCTGAACTTCCACCTCCCAGTCAGCATCTTAGCCACTTGAGCCACTGCAGTCTCTAGAAATACATAAGGACTGAAAAATAGGAATGTGTAAAACCTTTACCTATAATGCAATGAGAAAACAGCCTCCCAAAGTTAACTGACTGAAATTCTGTTGCACAGAATAGTAAGGTGCAATTAGTGTAGGCCCATTGAATCAAAGTGCCAGGATTTGTGGTTGATGCTCTAAGTCTTTTGGGACTGGGCCCTTACCCTGTGGCAGCTGCTAAGCCCCATCTGAGAGCCCCTGGGAAAAGTTCTGACCCATCATAAGCTGCATGTGCTGATCCTGGGTGGTTTAGCTATATAAGAACCAGTCTTTCTTCCCAGAAGTTTCATTTAATAATGAAAGTCAGTAGATTTGCAGTTAAAATTAAAGAATAAATGAGTTGGAAGAGGTATTTTGGACAATCAAATCCAACCCCCTGCTCAATGTAGGGATCAAAGCAAATATGGTGGTTATCCAATCCAATTCTGTCTTGAATGCTTCCAGCACCTCCCGAGGTAGTTGGTTCCACTGTCACACGGCGCTAATAGTTAAGAAGTTTTTCCGAATATTCTGCCTATATCTGACTTCCTTTAGTTTGAGCCCATTATTACATGTCCTGCACTCCGAGATGATAGAGAACAAATCCTTTCCTTTTATGATTATCTTTCAGCCATTTGAAGAGTGTTATCACAGCCCCTCTCACTCTCCTTTTCTCCAAACTAAACATGCCCAGTTCCTTCAGTCTTTCCTCATATCTATTGGTTTCTAGTCCTCGCATCGTCCTCGTTACCCTTCTCTGTAACTCTCTAATTGGTTTGCATCTTTCTTAAAGTATGGTGCCCAGAATTGGACACAATACTCTAGATGTGGTCTAACTCGTACAGAATAGAGGGGAACTAGTACCTCACAGGGTTTAGAGACTATACTTATGTTAATGCAGCCTAAAAAAAAGTTGATCATTTTTACAGCCACATCACACTGTTGACTCAAATTTATACTGTGATCTACAACAATTTCAAGATCCTTCTCAGTTGTAGCATTACTAAATCAAGTATTTTCCATCTTGTAACTGTGCATCTGGCTTTTGTTTTCTAGGTGTAAAGCTTTGCACTATTCCTCGTTCAATTTCATTCTGTTGGTTTCAGCCCCTGTTCAAGCCTATCAAGATCTTTTTGAATTCTACTCCTGTCTTCCAAGGTATTAGCTACTCCACCTAGTTTGAGTCATCTGTAAATTTGGTGAGAATTCCCTCCACTCCATCATCCAAGTCAGAAGGCCCCAAGACCAACCTTTATGGTACTCCACTTGTTACCCCCTCCCAGCTTGAGACGGAGCCATTAATAAGAACTATCTGAGTAAGATACTGGAACCAACTGTACTGTATATCCATCTGACAATTGTTAGATGGATGGTAGAAATTTAGATCTACATTTGAATGGTCTATATGTACTGCATTTGGGATTAGCATGAATATATTAACTGCTAGAAAAGATGGGAGCATTGCCCTTTCTCCACTCAGTCGAAATTGCTGATGTTTTATGACAAGAAGACTACTACCATGTGTTGCTGAGACATAATTCCTTTTTAGATGATTTGGAGACAAGAAGTACATTGATAGAGTCAATGCTAAAGTTATTAGTAAATGAGAAAAAGATGATAATATTTATACCTTTCTAAAGTCAGGGGCTGCTGCAAGAAAATAAACTCCTTTATATAATCAGCAGGTAATCTCTTCCATGAATTGGATCTATATCATGGAAGGACAAAGAAATATCCTAGCATGCACGTGGTCCTCTAAGTTATTTTAGAAGACCTTTGTTTTCTGTAGTTTTACTCTTCTATCCAGCACTGCGGTGGCTTAGTGGTTAAGACAATGAGCTTTGAAGACTTGAAGGTCAGGGTTCGATACCTGAGTGCTGCACCACGGGTCTTGGGGACATGAAAGGAGCCTCATTCAGGCATCCCCTGAGTGGAGTTTCTCCAGCAAAAATCCTTTCAACCCAGAGTAATTTCTGACACAAAATTTATTTATTTAAACTCTTCTACCCACCTTTAGTACTTCAAAGCAAAGCAATCACACTTAGTGCACTCTCTGGGTGGTTCACAAGGTTATTAGCATTTTGCCTCCAGCAATGCTGTGTACTCATTTTTACTGACCATGGAAGGATGGAAGGCTGAGTCAACCTTGAGCCCTGGTCAGGGTTGAACTCAGAACCTTTTGGTTGCAGTGCCACTAGATAAGATTTATCAGTCTCTGGGAACTGTCAGATGTAAATTGTAGTCTTGAGTTTAATTTGATCATGCTAATTATTTGCCAGTTACAATGTCCTTGCCCAAATAGAACACCAGATCCAGAATGTGCCCTGCTACATTTGTTGGCCTATTATTCAGATAGATCCAGATTCATTGTGGCAGCCATGAATTCCTACACTACAAATCTAACCATGAGAATGTCGATGTCTCTTAGAACTAATACTTGGCTCAAGATCAAAAAGAACTGTATTTTGTGTTAACTTCTAACTTCCAGAGCTGGGAAGTAGCTAATTGCAGAAAGTTATTTACATTATGTAATAGTGAGGGTACAACTAAGTTTTCTTGTTCAGTCACACAGTCGATTCTGACCCTTTGCAACCCCATGGACCATTGCTCGTCAGGCACCTCTGTCTATGTAACAACTAAGTTACATTATGGTTATAACTTAATGGTCAAAATCCTGTTGCTTCTGTTGCTGAGGGTAGTAAATCACTTAATGAGTCAACTCTTCTTGTAAGTTCGTTTTATTCAAATGAGCTGACTTGTACTATGCTAAAGTAAGTCACAGTTTAGGCTCATGTCAATCAATGGAGCTAATAGAGGAGTTGATTCACAAAATCCCGATTGATTCAATAAGCATACTGAGGCGTGATTTGTTATGCTAAGAAGCAGGATTTTGGACAATGAGGAATAAATAATGTTAGACCTTCTGCAGTGTAACTAATATAATTATTTTGCAGTTAAAAGGGTGCGACTTTACTAAATGGTGGAGGAAACCATGTATGTTTTTTAAAAAGTAAAGAAAAACATTTCTTCCGAGAAATGTCTCATGCTTCCTCTTCTTTTTCTGTCTTAGAGGTATCATTTTAACTCATTGCTTTTTAAAAAGTAAGAATAAAAGTAAATGGTCAGGAGCATATTAAACAGTATCAAATTTCAGTTTGAACATTTGCAGAATATAATTTGAAAATCTCTCTCTTTCTCTGAGTGTGTATGTATACATCCCCCCCTTCATTTGAAAATTTTCTCTGGAGAAGCATCAAATAGCAGACACATTGTTCCTCTTCAGTCTTTTCACAGTGTCTTTGCTAAGGAAGGTTGAATAGAAATAACACTGAAGTTGGAAGCAGTCAAAATGGTGGGTGTCCCCCACCATTATTTACTTGAGGATACCCACCATTTTGACTGTTTCCAATACTGTATGCATTTTTAATTTAAAACTTGCAAAAGACCTTCTCCTGCTGTTGACTTCCTGCTGTTGAAGTTTAATGTACAGATGCTTAAACCATATTTTCTCCAAACCCTCTTACAATGATTTGATCAGATCTTCCTTAAAAAATGTAAGGAGCTTCTCTCAACATACACTATACTGTATCTCATGCCTCAGATGAATGTTAACTTGAATATAAAGTAACACTTCCTGGTGAAGTACTAATAGGAAACTTAATAGGCTCTTCATGGCCAACAGACCAGAAAAGAAACATAAAAGACTTGTTCTGTGTGCATAGATTTTTTTTCCTACCCTTGAAACCTTAATTGGGACAAGTAAAAGCTAAATGTTGAATACTGTATATTGATTGTGGATCTGGTAACCACTGACTGCAGCTCAATGTGCAGAACAATATAGCCTTTTAAACCTTTCCAGGAGTAAGTTTAAAATACACTCTCTGGTTTCCTTGTTTAAGAACATTTGTACTTTAAAAGTATTTAAGAGGAAAAATTTATTATTTGTTCTCTATACAGAAATCACTGTGGGGAAGATCCAAGGGAAACAGGGAGAAGTAATACAATGAGAAAAAAATGCCAGCTGAGATGATGGTTTTTACTGAAGCAAAATGGAGGCAAGGGAAACATGCTAATAATAGATCAAAAAAGCATTCTTCTGGTAAGTACAAAAAAGAGAGAGAAAAGAAACAGTAGCTGCTCAATGTGGACGGGGAAATGGTAACAAAGGACAAAGGAAAAGCATAAGTCAGGGGTGCCCAAACTACGCCCTGGGGGCTGGATCCGGCCCCCGACACCAATTCATCTGGCCCATGAAACCCTCATCACTCCCAGAAGGGGAAGTAAAATGCACCCGTATGGGCGCATTTTACTTCCGTTTCTGGGAGTGACGAGAGCTTGGTGGACCAGATGAATTAGTGTCGGGGCTAGATCAGGCCCCCAGGCCGTAGTGAGCAGCCCCCTGAATCATGTGACCGGCCCACAGCCCAAAACGTTTGGGTACCCCTGGCATAAGTGTTCAATGCCTACTTCAGTTCAGTTTTTCTCCAAAATGTAGCATGCAACCCTCCAGGCAAGTGTGAGGTACAAGGGGGAAAGAGGTAGGATTGCAGTTTGAGACTGATAAACAAACAGTTAAGGAATACCTTATTATCTTGAATGAGTCCAGATCCCCAAGACCAGATGAATTGCATCCAAGAATATTGAAGGAACTAGCTGAAGCGATCTCTAAGCCACTATTGTTTTCCTGAAATTATGGAGGGCAGGTGAAGTGCCAGATGATTGGAGGAGGGCTAATGTTGTCCCTATCTTTAAAAAAGAGGGGTAGGGAAGAACTGGGGAATTACAGACCAGTGAGCCTGATGTCAATCCCAGGGAAAATTCTGGAGCAGATTATAAAGAGGTCACTCTGCAAGCAACTAGAAAACAACGCAGTAATAACTAGAAGCCAACATAGATTTGTCAAAAACAAATCCTGCCAGACTAATCTGATTTCTAGTCCTCATCTATTCAGCACTAGTTAGACCACATCTAGCGTACTGTGTCCAATTCTGGGCACCGCATTTTAAGAAAGATGCAAACAAATTAAAGCAGGTACAGAGAAGTTAGCAAGTATGATCAGAGGACTGGAAACACAGCCATATGAGGAAAAACTGAAGGAAGTGGGTGGGCATGTTTAGCTTGAGAAAAGGAGACCGAAAGGGAATATGATAGCACTTTTCAAATACTGTACCTGAAAGATAATCATAAAGAGGAGGTTGGGATAGGTTCTTGGTCATCTCAGAGTGCAGGATGTGTAATAAGGGCTCAAACTAAAGGAAGTCAGATATAATCTGAATATCAGAAAAACATCTTAACGGTTAGAGCAGTACAACAGTGGAAGCAACTGTTTTGAGAGGTGGTGAGTTCTCCAACATTGGAAGCATTCAAGAAAGAATAGGGCAACCATCTGTCATATCTACTTTGATTTGGATTCCTGTATTGAGCAGGGGGTTGGACTCGACGGCCTAAGTTCCAATTCAGTTATTCTATGATACCACTGGCTAGTGTTGGGATGCAGTTAAGGTTGTGCACCAAAATAACGCAGGCTATGTGTATTCATCAAACGTTTTTTTAAAACTTATTTTCAAAAAGGACATTGCACCTTCAGTCCTTAGCTGTAGCAATGTTTAAACACAAGCAGAAAGCGAACACTCGCTGTTTGCCTGGTTTGGTTTTTTAAAAAAACTATCCAGGGGAAGGAGGTCCGTTTATAAGTGAAGCAGCAACCCTAAAATTAGTGAAAGGGTTTTGGGAGTGGTTGTCACTTTGGTAGCAACATATGCTGAATGGAAACTGTGGCTTTGAAAAGAATAGTTTGGGATACTGGAGGTCACATTCCACCTCTCCCTTATATATGTTTACTGGGGCAATTTATGTTTATTATGTCCTTCAGGGAAGTGGCTATTTTGTGACTATTGGCACCCATTAAGTGAATCAGCAAGTCCTCTGATTATGGCAAACATTTTTGTCAGGTCACCAAAGATACTATCTCATGTTTCCTTTGTATTCTCAATAGGTTAAGGTTCTCTCAGTATATTGGTTTAAAATTGTGGAAAACTACAAATACATCTTCAGTACAGTCCAATGCTATAAAATAGGGTATGACAAATACTTGGTGTCTACATTTCATTAAATAAAGCCAGCATCTTGCTTTGAAATGAAACAAGACATTTCCAATTCAACAGGTTCACTACAGATATGATATAAAACCTTCAGGTTTGGACATATATTTTGACCATCTCACTCTAGCTGCTGAAGCACAGCGGAGGAGCATCGGAAAATTACCAGACCAGAGTGAACATGCTCTGAACATGCTCCTCCAGTTGGGAGGAGAAAACGCCGACACCACCCTCCGTTATCACCGGAATCCCCCCAGCTGGCCTGGCCTGGAGGGGAGAGGACAGCTGCACAGCTCGGCAGGGCTCGAAAATGCCACCGCTGCCCACCACGTTCACTGGACTATTCTCCTCGGCTGACTCGGCCTGGAGGGTAATGGACAGAGTGGTTCGGGCTGAGTTTGTAATGTATTTCTGAGTTTTGCTTTTGGAATGTTTTGGTAATTACTTTGTAACTGTGATATTGTAATTGTATTTATTGTAACTGTGATATTTTGCTTTTTGTTAGCTGCCCAGAGTTGCATTGCGAGAATAATTGAATTGAGTTGAATTGAAAAGCCTACCGCCACCCTGGGAAGTGGCGGAGGTTGTGCACAAAGCAGCACAAACCATGCAATTCCCACCGATAATGATGAAAACGTAAGTTATGGGTGCTCCCATGCCTGTGGCCCCCACAGCTGAGTGCAGTGGCGGAAAAACATTGGGAACCCCTGAACTAGATGTTTAAAAGGGAGAAATTGAAAGCTTTTATGCAAGAATACAGGAAGAAATTGATTATACATCAAAACAAGACATGCTTCTAATCGTGACAGGAACAAAAAAAAATAGAAAACAGAACAGAGCTAAATGTTATTAATTTGGTCAAGGGATCAGAAACAAAGCAGGAGAACAATTTGTGGAATTCTTTGAACCAACAATGTGCTTGCCCAAAATACATGCTTAAAGAAATCAAACAGATGGCTTTTTGTGTAGGATCATGAGATGGGCAGTATAGGAATCAAACAGGCTGTATAGGTGAAGCAGGATATGGAGAAACTGTATTTGCCTGCCATAACAAGACCAGGAGCAGATTGTGGAGGTGTTAATTAACTGTTAAATTCAAATACAGGTATTAGAGTAAAGCTAAAGAAAAGCACTAAAAAGATTATAGTGCTAAAATATAATGTAAATCATATTTCCTTCTTCCTTTTACTTCCTCTTTTACCATTTCAGATGTCGAAGGAAATAAAAGGTTCTTTTTCTGGCACTTCTAGCGGCCTCAACCAGTGTTATTTGGTGTTCTTGTACACTAATACCTCATACAACGTCCAAACTTGGTTCCACAAGTTTGGACGTTGTATGAATTCCAACTTTGTATGAGGCATGCAAAATCCTATCCGCGATGCCTCATACAACGTCCAAATTATTGCCACTGATGCTTTGCATAACGTTGTTCCCCTTGTGAGAGCGGGGAGGCGGGGGGGCTAAAGTCTGGCCCCAGCTGTGAGGTGGCCAGAGAAGCAACCGTGGAGGAATCCCCCAAAATATCCAAGCGGCCCCGAGCACCCTCGCCCAAGGACAGGAGGAATGGCGCTTCCGGGGCGGCGGCGGCGGGCCGCTTGGATATTTTGGGGGATTCCCCCACGGTCGCTTCTCTGGCCACCTCACAGCTGGGGCCAGTTTCGCTCCCACCCGGCTCCTAATGTCTCATACAACGTCCGGCGATGGTGCATGAGGCATCTTTTCCCCCAGAATTGGGCGACGTTGTATGGATCCGACGTTCTATGAAGCGGATGTTGTATGAGGTATTACTGTAATATGTTTTTAATGTTATCTCTCCATCTTCCTTTGCATCTGCCTTGTGCTCTTTGTCCTTCTCCTCTCTTCGTATATTCTACGGTATGGGGTTCTAAGACATTCTCTCCAAACGAGCAAACCATTTTATTTGTTGTCTCTGTATATAGCTTAAAATTGGTTCTATTCCAATTCTTTTCCTTATAATCTTATTCCTGATTCTGTCCCTTCTAGTCACTCAAGCAGCCTTCCTTAGGCATCTTATTTCTACGGTAGCCAACTTTTGCTTATGTTTTGTTGTAAGTGTCCATGCTTGGCACTGGTAACATAAAATGGGAATGAATATGCTTTGTATGAGGTGTTTCTTTATACACTGAGATAACTAACCAATAGGATTCTGGCCTTGCTTTACAGAGAATACAGCAAGGAAATAATGGCTCAAATCCTGTTGCTTGGCATTGTAACTCACAATACAGTAGGCCTATTTGAATCAATAGGGATTTGGTGATTCAAGTCCATAAGTGCCATTGATTCAAATAGTTCTACTCTAATTGCAACTTACCTTACTACAGTAAACTGCAGTTAGGTTAGGTTATTTGAATCAACAGCATTTATAGAGGAGCTGTTTCCCCCTACCTATCCAACATCCCATCCTGCAAATTAAAATAATTTTCCATACAGATATACACACGGAGAAGGACAAAAGAGAATTCTAATGAAATCTTCTGCAAACAAGCAGTGTCACAAAACATATCTTTCTTATTTACTTTATGAAGTTCTGTTTACCGAATAATTCTTCCAACCACAGACACATCCAATTATCTGTTTACTGGCATAAAGTAACGTTACCAGCCTTTCCTATATACAAGGGCTCCTGTCTAAAAGAAGATAATAATGATTATCCCACTCAACTCAAGAAAACAAAGTTAGTTGTTCACTTGTGTCTTGGTTGTTTTCACTGGTACTTATGGGTGACTCAAATTAGCTGGATGGTACTAAGTTATCTCCTGGCTTACAATATATTAATAATGGGGTTGAGTTCTATGTATTAATTGATTTGTTAACTGAACAGTTTAAGATCACAATGAGAGAGACTTTATAAATAACATTAAAATATTTTAATTAAACTTTTTGCCACTAAAATATAGTTGATCAATATACATGGGACACGAAAACAAAACAATCAAATGCAAGCTCTTTTTTTGCTGCCGTGCACATGACAATTATCCCTATTTCTAAAACAGAATTGGATAAAATATACAAAATCTAACCACGATACTATTTTAAAAGTTTAACTTTTTCCTTTAAAATTCTGAATTTAGGATTGTTGCTGATTTTCTTATTAAACAAGGCCAAAATTTCCTCTTCAGATTTATGATGGTCCTCTGCAACTGCATAATATTGAGCTAAAACCTATAGAAAAGGGGGGAAAACTTGTTACATTCAAAGCCTTTCATACTATCACTTTAAATTGGGCAGATTTTCTGTACACAAACCTCCCAAGCATCCGTTTTTGAATTAGAGATACAGTAAAACCCCGCATAATGAAAAAACTCCATTCTGCGAGTTGCAGATTTTTTCGTTATGCAAAGCTAATGGGAGATGCCCCAGATAACGAACAAAAAATATTCGTTATCCGGGGCTCCCACTGACCGGGTATACCCTGATTACCAAAAAACCCACAAAATGAATGATTTCCCCCCTCTTATGCAGGGTATTGCCATTACCTAACGAACGCTGTGTTATGTGATTTTTTCGTTATACGAATCATGTTATGTGAGGTATTACTGTACTTGCATTCAAGCATGGCTTACTTCTTTGGCTCTATTATTTGGGAGGCTGTGCAAACGCAACCCCATTGCAAACATTATCATTTTGAACATACAGATTTACCTGTATTTTGGCACTACAGTACTGTACTTCAGGATCCACATTGGCTCCAGTCTGATTGCAGACACAATTTAAAATATCAGAGTTGACCTTTAAGAAGTACTAACATATTAAGAAGTCCACATAGTAAGCTCTTCACCTGACAACTAAGCCACCCCCACCACTTTTGAGGCTAGTAGAGATCTTGCCTTTTCTATAGTGTTAAACAGCTCCCCGGTGGCTCAGTGGGTAAAAGCACTGTGCTTGGAGACGGAAAGGATGGGGTTCGATTTCTCGAGAGCTGCACGATGGGGACATGAAAAGAGCCTCATTCAGACATCCCCTGCAAAAATCCTTTCAATCCAGAGTAATCTCTGACACGAAAACACACATAAGTAGCTTAAAGCGTCTCTATATGGACAAACTTTGGGAGGCATCTCACTGGTGCGCTTTCTTTTCTGTTTTTAAAGTTACCATATATACAGTCTGGCCAGGTTATCCTGCTATAGTAACAGAGCAGACCATATTGCAAGTGACTGAACACCCATTGTCAGGTGCTGGTTAACTAACCTGACAACTCTGAGGACTAACGACCTTGGGTGCCAAAGCCTATAGGGAAGGGTGATGGTGACACCCTATTTTTAAGCAAATGCACTGCATCATTTATAACACTGTGAAAGACTGCTACAAATCATTACCTTTGAAAACATAGACTCAAGGACTCACAGAGTGCAAGTCTAAGTATAAACAGGACTTGCTGAAATAAACTAGGTTTATAACATATCAGAGAGTAAACAAAACAAAACAGAAAAAAGTGTTGACATTTTAAAGATTAACTTCTGTATTTTACTATTAGCTTTTGTGGATCAAGTCCAATTTATCAGACTTGATCCATGTAAGCTAACATTAAAATACAGCAGTTAGTCTTTTAAGTGTCACAACGTATTTTTTGTTTTGTTTTGTTTACTCTCCGATATGCTTGAAATACAGACTAACACAGCTACCATTTCGTAGATTTATAACATTAGAGCTTAATTGTAAGTCTCAATGGGATGGTTCATTCCTAAATGAATTTTTATTTAGTTTGCATTCAAGCTGTAGCACAATGGTGAGGACAGCTTTGATGCAACTGCAGGCTGCAAAACTAGATGTCTCACATGTTCCTGCAGAGGGTCTTCCATGCCTCTAGATCAGCAGCTATAAAGGACTGAAGTCCAGGGAATAGGAAGGAAGGAGAGAAAATCAATTATCTCCATCGTATGTCTGAACAGTATACTGCAACTCGTACAAAGTTATGGTTGGCTCCTAAGCCCACACATTTTATTTTCAATGCTGAAGTCACAGCCAGTCTTATAGAATATCTTTCCTGGTTATAAAAACACATAGGCTGAATCAATGTACAGTTGGACCTCGATTAACGAATGGCTCGGTTAATGTAAAAATTGCATAACGAAAGGAAATCCATAGAGAATAGTGGCTTGGCATATGGATATTTATTTTTGCAATACAAAAAGTTTTTTTTTGTCTTCTGACGTGCCCCACGGCAGTGGGAAGATGTCTGGAGCATTTCCGCTCCATTTTTGGAATTTTTCGTCACATTTTGGCACTGCTAGCTCTCCCCGCAACCAGGAAGTACAAAAAATTCCCCCATCCCCTCAACAGCTGATTGTCAGGTACTGAGACGGCAATTAACAGAGCTGACCACTAGAGGACGCTGTCAGAAATGTGCATTGAAAACCAAAATAATCAATTCTGGACCTCAGAAAAATGCCAAAAAAATTTATTTACCTGTTCAAAACTCTTCGTAAAGTGCACTTTGGAATTTCTGCCATGTTTTTGCCACTCTAGAAAGAGTTTTGAACAGCTAAAAGCCTTTTTTTTTGGCTTTTTTTTCCTGAGCTCCGGAACAAATTATTTGGTTTTCAATGCACTCCTATGGGAAACTGCATTTTGGTTAAAGTAATTTTCACTGTAAGAAATGTCCCAGGGAACGCATTAATTACGTTAACCAAAGTAACACTGTGCATAGGTAAAGGTGTGTGTGTGTTAAAATACTAACTCCAGTTTTTTTTTAAACAAAACTTCTATTGCAACTGTATATTCCATTGCAATATATGGTTTCCTTAAACAATGATTTAGCTGCTGTTATGGAACTTCTGCTCTGAAGTTTAAAAAACTAGAGAAGAAAGCAGAGAACACTACAGAAACACTAGCAACTGTTTGTTTAAGAAGACTATAATGAAGCAGCAGTCCACACTTTGGTTTCTTTTCAGATAAACACACATTGTTAATTAACAATAATATGAAGGAATGACCTGAATGATCTCTAGAAAAATAAAGTTTTGTGGTGTTTATGGAAAGAACGTCTACTGGACTGTATTCTCTGTTGCCTAAAGCACTTTGACGTACCTTTTTCCGTAGTTTCTTAATTGATATTTCATTGTCTGGTACTTGTTTCAGAACAGCTTTTATGGTTCCTTTCCAGCTGAACTTATCTGCACAATTGGTAAAAAAAAGATATAGAGAATAAAGAAATTATATGTATAAATGTTGAGAAAAGCAACAAATAACACTAAAACACTCCCTGCTTGCTATAAAAATTGCTGAACTGAAATTGTTACATTATACCACTGAGATTTATTCTTCTAGGGCAGGATGATAATAATAATCCTTACAGCACGCACACAGCCATTTTCTGTGACTATCTACCTCCTACCAAGTAACATTAGTTTTTCAACTTATAGAGATAATAGCTACATAGATTGCAAATAACTACAGTTCTGTAAATAGCTTGATCTTAACCCAAGAAAAACTTGACCGGTGTCTCATTGCTTAATCAAAGTGAAAGTTGAATCACATAGTCTCTCAGTTCTAACAGGCTTCTTCCTTCACAAAACGTTAGGTCAGGGATTCTTAACCTGAGGCCTGCAAGTTGAATGCAGCCCATGGGGCCGTTTCATGTGGCCCACTACCACCTCCACTACACCAGGAAGTGCCACGTGGTGGAGGAAGGGCAAAATGGCCATCTGGCCCCCAAAACTGTCTGAGGGAGCGTGACCTGATCCCCGACTTAAAAAGGTTGAGAACTCCTGCGTTAGGTGTACAATTTTGCAACTAGTGCAAAAATAAACACATGAAGGGAGTCTGCCAGACCGGAAGCTGGAAGATTGCCCTTCCATTCCACATTTAGGCAACAGGATAATGATCTTCTTTGTAAAAACAAATGAACACAGTGGAATAACCTGTATTATGTTTCACATTCAATACAGGCCATCCCCCATATGAGGTTCAGTATCCATTCTTTCAGTAATCTGCAGGTCTAAAAATATCCAATATAAAAATATCTGAAATACATAATATATATTTCTATGGCACATTACCCTAGAGCAGGGGTCAGCAAACTTGGCTCTCCAGGTGTTTTTGGACTTCAATTACCAGAAGGCCAAGTCAGTACATCTGCTTATCAGGGCTTCTGGGAACTGAAGTCCAAGAACAGATGTAGAGCCAAGTTTGCTGATCCCTGCCCTAGAGGCCATTATCTACATTGTAAATAAAGGGTTCACTGTTGTCCAGTTTCAGGTAACTGTGGTAGGTCTCAGAACATAACCCATATAGATAAGGTGTGTGTGTGTGTGGGGGGGGGGGGAGCCTGTATATTTTATTATGAGGAGATACTTTTAAAAACTTTGACAATACAGTGTAACCTCATACAACAATTGCCCCATATAGCAATGAAATCGTATAACAATTAGGTTTTGGGGGGAAATGGCATCCCGCATAACAATCTTCCCTATGGAAAAAATTGTACAATAATTTTTCAATGGGAAAACCACTTAGCGAAAAAAATCATTGTACGATGCATCCCATAGGGAAAATCGTTATATTATGCATGCATCGTATAGCAATTGTTTCGTACAACAACGAGCCCCATGGAACAGATTAAAATCGTTGTATGAGGTACCACTGTACTTAAAAATGTGTTTTTTAAAAGTCACATGCTTGTTTTTAAAAAGAAAACAAGTACACTGTCCTACATTGTTCTGAAAGAATTAAACGGGGTTGGATCCTGACTGGGGATCCAGTACTCTCTAAATTCTTTGTTTTTATTAATTCAGGTCAATGTGGCATTTTCAAATCCTGTCAGATACCTTGCATCAGAATGACAGTGCAGTTAATTTTGCTTGTCATGGTCTCTATACTTTGTGCAAACAGCCTTATCAGTACAGTTACTTCCTTTTCCTATTAACAAGCAAGGTAGAGAGATTAAAATGGGCTAATTGCTAAAAAAAGAACTGAACCAACAACTCTTCTACTGATTCTTATCTTTAAAGGTAACAGACATTATCGTGTGAAATCTGTATTTGAACATCATTTGGCTCAAGCATTACTTGAACAGCTGTGCTTATTTTACACAAAACCCCTTCTCCCTCACCCTCTCTTCTTGTGTTTAGAGTAGGCTTTCTCAACCCTTTTGGGTCGTGGGCCTGACCACGCCTCCTGGGCAGCTGATCAGGCCAGTCACGTGGTTCCGCCCACCCGGAAGCAGAAGTAAAACGTGCACCGTGCATGTGCAGACCGCATTTAGTGGCATTCTGCGCACGTGCTGTGTGCAGTTTTTCCCACTTCTGGGTTTGGCAAGGGTGTCGCGGGCCTGATGAAACGGCTTCAGGGGCTGGGTTTGGCCCACAGGCCGTAGGTTGCGAATGTCTGGTCTAGAGCACCACAAAGAATCTTACTTGTGCAGAATGAGAAGAATAACTTTGTGGTTTCTTGTCTTCTTATAGAAGGATAAGGCAATTGAAGATGTACAGTACTGTACCGTGCAAAGGTTTTAGGTCACCATAACTGGTTGGGGTCTTGGGCCTCGCCCCAGCTGGTTGGGGGGAAATTTAATAAGTGATGGGAAGGGGCATAAATCAGTCCCTGAGCTACCCAGACACACCAAAACTGAAGAGAGAATATTTTCCGACTTTCCTCTCAATCTTCTCCTTGTCTGGTGAAGTTTAGAGTTAGGGTGTCCAAGTTATGGCCCTCCAAATGACTAATCAAATTTCCCCCAAACTAGCTACTGGTAGCTTAAGACTTTTGTACTGTACTGTATATCTCCAGTCCTGAGTTACAGCTGAGGTTCACTTGTGCAAAACAGATTTCATTCCCCTGCCCATGTTCAATCAAATCGGGGGAGGAGGGAACAAACACCAACACAAAAGGTTGGGGAATCTTAGAGAAGGCGCAAAAAATATATGCTATAAGGAAAGGAGTAATGTAACCTGCAGATGGGAGAAATTGTTGACAACCAAATGAAGCATATCAGAGAGTAAACAAAACAAAAACTGTTGCAGCACTTTAAAGACTAACTTCTGGATTTCAATGTTAGTATTTGTAGATCAAGTCTACTTTGTCAGACATAGGAAGTGAGACTTCATGGCATCAATTGAAAGTAATTTTATACTAATGAACTGAGGGAGGCAGGGAGGCTTAATTGCAGACATCCAGTCAGGTTTTCCCCTGCATATAGCTACAAAATTAAAGCCATAGTATTAATCAGCGCTTTTTTTAGGGCAAACTCACACAGTCAATATTCAAATACACTGTTAGCCTGTTAAACCAGGGGTCTTTAATCTTTTAGGGCCAGTAAAAAGATCTGAAATTTTGGAAAAGTGCCATAAAAGGACTACCACTGGAGCATGTCCTTTCAAAAAGTAACTATTGTAACAGACACATCCTGCCACAACATATAGAAGTTGAACTTGTGAGGCGGCAATCTATACAGAACAGTGACAAGCTCTCACAGTGTTGACCATCATCCTAAAACAGGCTCATATAGACTGTTGAGAGATTCTATACCTGTCTACATTGCTGGTGAGGAGAGAGGGCCAATGTCTTTCATTACCTCAGCCTATTGCTCAGCACCCTGCTTCTAGGTCAGGGGAGTTATTTCCTGTACACATTACACTTCTCTTACTAACAACAATATTAATCCCCAAATCCGCTAAGCTCAGAGGTTTCAGTGGTTGAAAACATAATACAGCTAAACCTCCATCTTACAATTATCTCTACGCTCATCTTCATTTTCTTCAGTTTCTGAACAGTTTTGGGTTTTTTCTACAATGGGAGATCCACCTGTATTTATACAGAGAAACAGAATAAGAATATTAGACAATCCAGTAATAGAATCACTAGAAAGTAGATACCAAAGTCCTGTAATGTTAGGCCTATTAAAATAGTTCAAAGAGCAAGCTGTATTCGTTCATTATGTCAAGCAACAAGATCCCATTCTGCTTAATGTTTCATAGAAACCTCTTAACAGGACGAAAGAAGAGAACAGGATTATGCTTGATATTCCTAAAGTTCATCTAATTTTATTTTGCAGCATTAAAAACTATCATGGCAATATTTCCTGCTCTCATTCCTAAGGTCTCATCATCTCTTTCGAATATATATTTAGCCAAAACAACAACAGCCCCATAGTTCTTTACTCTAGGGCAGGGCTTCCCAACCTTTTTGCGCCATGGGCTGGACCACGTCCGCTTAGACAGCTAAATGGGCAGGACATGTGGGTTCCCCCTGCTGTAAACGCTGCCATAAACCACGGCGGGTGCATTTACAGCTGTCTTAAGCATGTCCACTTCCAGGGTTGTTGTCGAGTTCGGCCTTAAAGATATAGGTTGCGAACCCCTGCTCTAGGATGCTAAAATGATTTTTACAACTAGAAATAGCATGAAATGTAAAAATGTGTACTTTCTGAGAGATTACGCTTGCATTTCTTCTTATTTGCCTTGGTCCTTATTTCTTTGATATCAAGACCATTTCCATGAGCTTCCAGTTCAGCTGTGTAAATTGTTTGCTTCTGCTTTGCCATCTTCAAATAACTGCTTCCAGATTTTTTTGCAGCCATACCCTCCCGTTCTTCTCCTTTAGACTTTTTCCCTTTTAAAAGTTCACCGCTCTCTTGTTTAAGTGCCAAACTTGCTTCTTTCTTCTTCTTCCTAGTTTCCCTTTCTTCTTTTGGTTCCCTTTTTCTCTTTAGCTTTGTAACCTTCTCTGTTCCTTCATCAGCATCGTCTAGTGGTGTTGGCATAACTTCACTTTTTGCGGATTGATTTTCAACTGTCTCCTGTTGGAAAGGTGATATGGGAATTAAACTTCAGCATAATGAAGCCACTCATTTCAAGGGGAGAGAATCACCAGTTTAACCACAGTGGTCAGACAAAGAAGCGATATACAGCATCATATATGTTAACAATAATCACCAAAATTCAATTCTGAATTCATAAGAGCACGGGTGAGAACCCTGAAATGCAGAAACATGTACCTCCCCATATTGCTTGAAATCTTGTTGCTTATCATAATAAGCGGACTAATGGTGCAGCCTGGATAGCATTAGTGTCAGGTTGGTTACAGAACCATACTCAGAAAGTTCTTATTAATAGCTCCTTCTCAAGTTAGGAGTGAGTAATAAGTGGAGTATCGCAAAGCTCAGTCTTGGGCCCTGTGCAGTTTAACATTTTTATAAATTACTTGGATGAGAGTAGTAGAAGGAATTCTTATCAAATTTGTAGATGACACAAAACCGGGTGGAATAGCTAAGACCTTGGAAGACAGGAGCAGAATTCAAAAAGATTGTGACAAGCAAGCTGGAACACTGGGCTGAAAACAATAGAATGAAATTTAATGGGGAGAAGAGCAAAGTCTTACACCTATGGGGGGAAACAGATGCACAGTTACAAGATGGGGGATACTTGGCTCAGTAATACTATGAGCAAGTAGGATCTTGGAATCATTGTAGATCGCAAGCTAAATATGTCAGCAGTGCAACGTAGCTACAAAACAAGGCCTACATTAACAGAAATATAGCCACCAAAACTCGTCAGGCACTATTTTCTTTCAATTCAGCACTAGTAAGACCACATCTAGAGTATTGTGTCCAATTCTAGCCACCGCACTTTAAGAAAGATGCAAATAAACTAGAGCAAGTACAGAGAAGAGCAACAAGGATGATAAAAAAATAAAGTTTTGTGGTGTTTATGGAGAGAATGTCTACCGGATTGTATTCTGTGTTGCCTAAAGCACTTTGACGATAGTATAAGTGTCAAGTGGATATACAGTTGGTTACAGAACCATACTCAGAAATTTCTTATTAATGGCTCCTTCTCAAGCTAGGAGTGATTAATAAGTGGAGTACTGCAAAGCTCAGTCTTGGGCCCTGCCTTAAAGGTTAGAGCAGTATGTCAGTGGAAGCAACAGCCTTGAGAAGTGGTGAGTGCTCCAGCACTTGAAGCATTCAAGAGAGAATTGGTCAGCCACCTGTCAGATCTGCTTTGATTTGGATTCCTGCATTGAGCTGGGGGTTGGACTTGATGGCCTAAAAGGCCCCTTCCAACTCAGTTATACTATGATTCTATAAGTTGCAAGTAGTCAACCCACTTGAATCAATGAAATCTATGGAGGAGTTGATTCACCAAATACCGACTTATTCAGTTGGCCTACTCTATGTGACTTACTATGCCAGTGGTGGCGAACCTATGGCAAGCGTGCCAGAGGTGGTACTCGCCTCTCTGTGGGCACCTGTGCAGTCACCCAAGCACAGAATTTGCCCTGCCCCTCTGCTCAGCCGCCCAATGGGAGCACTTCCTCCCTCCCCCAGCACAGAGTTCGCCCCACCCCTCTGCCCAGCACCCAATGGGAGCACTTCCTCCCTCCCCCCAGCACAGAGTTCGCCCCGCATCTGCCCAGCAGCCCAATGGGCAGACGCGGAAAATGAGACTAAAAGGAAAAGAGTTAGCCGTTATCTTTAAACTTTAGTGGATAGAGAGCATCCTTGAATGGGTTACTCTCCTCTATTCTATATCAGAACTATCAAAACAGGCCTCTGTCTTTATACTTGCTGTGAAAGGAGGCTCCACTCACTGTCAAAGCACTATGAAGCAAGGAAGAAAAAATGAAAATATCTTCATATCTATTATCATTGCAGCTTAAAATAATTGGCGTATAGAGAAGTACTAAGGACAGTAAACCATGTCCAGAGAACTGCAGGAATTATTGTTCTCCAGTGCATGCGTGTAGCTGCAAAGCATCAATTGAGAGCAATTTATTTATTTATTTATTTATCTATTGGATTTGTATGGCTGCCTTTCTCGACTCAGCGACCCAAGGCAGCTCACATTAGATAAAAACCCTTTCCCATACAATAAAACCGAATACTAAAACTAAAGCATTTAAAACATCCATAAAAACATCCCTGACCCCTTTTTAAAACCCCGAGCAGGGCTAAATAAGCCAGGAGGGTTGGGTTGTGGTTCCAGATGCACTTCATGCCTGCTTGAAGGGGGGCCTTCTTGAAGGGGGGCAATGCTGCCTGGAGGCGCAGTTCTGGTGGCAGGAGGTTCCAAAGGGCCGGAGCAGATAAAGAGAAGGCTCTTCTCCTGGTCCCAGTGAGGTGTGCCTCCCTAGCTGAAGGGACCACCAGGGAGCCCCTACGGTCTGCCCTCATAGGGCGATGCGATCTCTTAAGTATCCTGGCCAACTACCATGAAGGGCTTTAAAGGTCTAACACAGCACCTTGAATTGAACCCGGAAGCATACTGGCAGCCAATGCAGCTCCCGTAGCAGCGGCGAGGCACATTTCCTAGAACTAGGCCTTATTTCCAAATAAGCATATACTACACAAATGGTTAAGACACTGAACATGACGACTGATTTTTTACCTTTCTGGTAGCTTCTGAAAAAATATTCCACACCTGGTCTTGCAGAGCAGTGTTGTGTATTTTCAAACTGTTGGTCATCCAATTCTGTTTAGGCAGAAGACAGTCAAATTTCTACTTTAACACAATGATGTATAGGTAGACCCACTTTCTTATAAAAGTCACTAGCCATATTTGCAGTGTTCCATTTGTCTGATGGCCACATCCATTTGTAGCTCACGCATCTTTTTCAAAATCTGATAATAGCTGGAAGCTGAGTTCTGTATGTGCCATATATACTTTCCATAGGTCCAGCAATAGCATAACTCATCTACCGGGCTACCAACTATTAGGGAAAGACAACTGTTAACTAATATTAGATTTTTCACTATCATGTTGGCATGGAAGGACATGCTCAAATGCAAATGAAGACACTATTCATGTGTTCACTTAATGTAGCAGTGCCCAAATTTTTCGGGCCATGGGCCAGTCACATGGTTCAGTGGTTTGGTCATGTGGTTCCTCCCACTAGAAGCGGAAGGAAAATGTGCCTTGCAATCTGTTTTGCAACAGAACGAGACAGATTTTAAGCTGCCATTTTCTCTGCTTAAACCAAAGGTGCCCAAACTATGGCCAGTGGGCCGGATCAAGCCCATGATGCAATTCATCCGGCCCACACTTCCCTCATCACTCCCGGAAGCAGAAGTAAAACGCGCCCATACAGGTGTGTTTTAATTCTGCTTCCAGGAGCGACAAGAGCCAGATGAATTGGCGTTGGGGGCCAGATCCAGCCTACAGGCCATAGTTTGGGCACCTCTGACTTAATGTATAAGGAATAGCACTGTGCCCCTTAGTCTACCACTAGATGCCACATGCTGTAAAGCTCTTCAACTATATACCATCTGGCAGACTATTATTCCTAAAAGGATGTTTATGCATAGGAAGCTGATCACAAATAGACCTCATTTGCAGAGATAAAGACTCAATGCATAGCTTTTGGGGGTTAGGCTTTCTATATTGCAGCAGCACATGAAAGCCTGGAAGGAAGAGAGATCACAAGCAGTAAAGAAAGATGTAAAGTATTTGACAGGAAGCTAGAGGTTTTTCTCCAATTTAATTGAATTGCCATGTAAAATGTCTATTTGGAAATGTCATAACTTTAAAATTAGATTTTGCGTGAGTCTTGCAATGACAGGATCGTCGGCTGCTACTCATATCCGAACATACATTTTCCCTGGAAGTTATTTTCTCAGTTGATGGATGTGTCTCTGGTGACTCAATAAACCGATCCTGACATGAAACATGCAACAGTGTTCCGTGCACTCCTGTATCTAGCCATGCCTGCCACATGTCCACGGAAATGTCTGCAGATGAAGACAGCGCTGGCTCTTTGGCTATAAACAGAGCTGAGCATTGAACCCTAGAGTCAGATATGACTGGCTTTCGAGCAAGGGCAACTTTTACCTTTACCTAACCAAGACCAATATGATCATCTCTACAGACTCTTCAGGAAAACTTGTCATCATTTATCTTTTTGTCAAAGAGCAACAGAAACTAATTGTTTCACAATGCAATACTGCAAATGCCTATCAGAAGTAAACCCTTCATTTATACAGCTAAACTAGTTTGTCCCTAAACACATACCTGAAATTTCTGCTTTTTCCTTGGTATATTGTCATATGCATACATCTGTTCCAAAATATCTCTGACTTTGGGGTTAATGCTTGTTTCCTTTATTGCTTCATGAACCTTCTGCAAAATGAATATGGTTACATTAGATACAAACAGGAGGCCTTTTTCTCAGTCCCATTGCCTTTGCAGGTGTATTTGACAGGGCCTTCTGTGTGGCCACTCTCAGCAGAAATGCTCTCCCTTGGAAGGCTAAGTTGGTGTAAGGATAACAAAGCCCATTATCCCACTACCATAGGACTCGTAACACCTGACAGAGACCTGCACCCATTCAGGAAGCCGGCATAAAATCGTTTGCTGCTTCAGAGTATATGAGTTTTGCTCCAGGCTAGAAAAATCTATGATAGGTTTCAATCACTGGCTGTTTATGCTGAGAAACCAGCCAGATCAGGTAGGAATTAGCAATGTGTAGATTAGGTAGCAATGTGTAGTGTTGCCAATAAAGGAACTGGAATTCTCCCACAAGCTTATGCTCTATATAAAAAGTACAAACTTCTTCTGTAAAAAGTCAGCTTTATTATATGAAGGAAAAATAGGTAAAAGATCAGGATCACAAAAAAGTAATAAAAAAGAGAGAGCATTTTTACCTTTTCTCCTTTCCCTTGTAAAACAAGAAAGGCATATCTATCTATCTGTCCATCCATCCATCCATCCATCCTAGCCTGCTAACATAATCAGGATTACATTTTTCTACTGTACTACTCACGAGCAAGTATAGGTAGACCTCTCCCTCCTCCTGCTTTGAATATGTTTAATAATAATGGTGTTTCTTTTCTACCATTCTAAGATAACAAAAACCATATTTCATCTTTTGTCCCATCTTTTCCTCCCTGTTACCCAATAAGACTACAACATTCAATGTTCATCATTCCTACTTCCATTTCCACAGTCCCAGTTTATTTTGAATTCCAAGAGGAAAGCTGACATTGTCAGTCAAATCTCTGTTCCTAGCACCCCCAATTTGAGAGGCATACCTGAGTGATTAGAAACAGGATTCAGTTTTTCTGGCGTAAAATTGCAACTGGTATTTTTTTTTTTTGTAATATTAAATGTAACATTGTTATGTGTGAGTTTTACCTGAATCCATTCTTGTTGTTTCATATCTCCTTTGTGGAGTTTGGCTTCATGACCCTTGCCACCATACTTTTGATCTTCACTGATGCACTTCACATGAGATTTATAATCATCACCCCTGAGAAGAAAAATGCATATAAATAATCATAACAGAAGACCCTTTAATGTCTTTAAAAGAGATCTTATAAACCAGCACCTTAACAGCACAATTCTTTCAGCTCTGAACATATTAGAACACCTGTGTACATGCCAGAGAAGCTGTTGTGTATCTCACCCAGAATTGTATTTGATAGCAGCTCTATAGCAGGGGTGCCCAAACTTTTTGGGCTGTGGGCTGGTCATGTGGTTCAGAAGGCTGGTCACTATGGCCCGGGGGCCAGATCCAGCCCCCAAATGCCAATTCATCTAGCCCGTGAAGCCCTCGTCGCTCACAGAAGCAAAACGCGCCCATATGGGCATGTTTACTTCCGCTTCTGGGAGTGATGAGGGCTTTGCGGGCTGGATGAATTGGTGTCAGGGGCCAGATCTGGCCCCCAGGCCATAATTTGGGCACCCCTGCTCTAAAGTCTTGGGCATGCCTAGGTCTTCCTGCTTATTTCTAACAGGAAAAAAAATCTCAGAAATCAAATCTAGGAATCTCTCAAATAAACCATGGCCTCTTCAGAGAGCTCCTCCTTCATATAGTCTCACAGTCCTGATCAATAGTTATCTGGTTCACCAAAGAAATGGTTAGACTTTAATCTGAGCTTCAAATTATGGCTCAACTAAATATATATATATCAGGCAATAGTGAAAACTCATGGTGATATTAAGAGACTAATCTAAAATAAGAGGAAGAAGAGATGGAACGTTCAATTCTGGCCAAAGTCCTATTGACCCGTTGTCAAGAAGACAAAAGTTTCAGCAGAGCCATTTTGCAGCTACAGGCTTATTTTTAGCTTTACAAAACAAAAACAAAACCTAACAACTTATCCTAAAACTTGCAATCAGAGGAAAAGTTATTAGACTAGCTTTGGCACACGTATCTTTTTTTGTTTGTTTGGGGTGTATAGTAAAGATATCCAACGAATGCACGACACATCCTTGCTTTCTCCCATCTCTACTTCCATTCCATTCCCCCTCTGTATAAGACTGGATGTTCTACCCTCAGAAGAAGGCTACTGTATTACGAAAACTGGAAAAGATCTGAGGTCAAGAATCCTTCTCTGAGATTAGGACGTGATAGAAGTGGGACATGTGATTCATCCAGTGACCTCAGCAGCACCACAACCTACAACAGCACACCACACATGGCTTAATCTATGCCATACCTGTCAAGTTTTGGATTTGAAAATAAGGGAAATTTCCCAGCCAAAACAGGATACTTGACAGCTATGCTTATCTTGTGTATCCCTCCAGTGGCGGCATTAGGGCATTGCGGTCTAAATAATACGGGAAGACAGCAGGAAAGAGGGTAAAATATGGGAGTTTCCTGGCCAATACGGGATACTTGACAGCTATGGCTTAACCTATTATTTCAGGTGGTAGCAAATGCTTGTCTGGCCAGGTTATTCTGCTATAGCAATAGAGTAGAACATACTGCCAGCCACTCAGCAATGAACAACCACCCCTAAACCTATCCAAAATATCTGGGATTGCCATTTTACTGTGCTAAAGAGCCAGAAACTTCAAACCCAAATTGGAATATACAGTTGTTGAGCAAAGATTTTCTTAGTAAGCTTTGTCTTTTTCTTATTCAAGCCTTGCTACATTGTCTTTTCTTACTGAAATAAAAACAAATACAAGATGGCAAGGAAGGCAATTTATCACATACAGTAGTTCAAAGAAGTGAAAACACAACAAATGGCTTTATAGTCATTTACAATATTCTTCAATATTTTGTTATAATTTATTATCCTATTTATTCTATTTCTAGAGACAACACAATATTTCCTTAAATTCCTTCTCCTCACTAACTCAAGATACAGTACTCTACCCCTACTGGCTCTTATTCACTATTCAAACCAAAAATTTCCAAATAGACTAATTAAAACTCTAAACTAATTGCCATCTCCCATTGCACAATGAACAACTCAACCGATCATCATTCAGCCCTACATTCAACATTTGATCACTCATCTGACAATAATTTCAGTATTTAGCCTATGTAGATAAGCTATTGATACCTCCCAAGCCAATCTCATACAAGCCTGTTATTGAGTGGTCAGAGATCTCCAACCTGCCCTTTTTGGGTAAGGTTTTGGAGAAGGCGGTGGCGCGCCAGCTGCAGGGTGTCCTGGAGGAAGCGGATTATCTAGACCCTTTTCAATCGGGGTTCAGGCCCGGATATGGAACGGAGACGGCATTGGTCGCACTGATGGATGATCTCTGGCGGGAGCGGGACGGGGGTTATCCATCCGTCCTTGCTCTTCTTGACCTCTCAGCGGCCTTCGATACCGTCGACCACGGTATCCTGCTGGAACGGCTCAAAGGATTGGGGATCCAGGGCACTGTGTTGTCCTGGTTTTCCTCTTTTCTGGAGGGCCGTACCCAGTCGGTGTGGTTAGAGAGTGAGAGGTCCAGCCCTAGGCTTCTCAAGTACGGGGTGCCGCAGGGATCTGTGCTCTCTCCTCTCTTATTTAACATCTACATGAAGCCGCTGGGTGAGATCATTCGTTCCCACGGGGTGCGGTACCATCAGTACGCGGATGATACTCAGTTGTACATCTCGGCCCGTGGGGACCCCAGTGATGCTGTTGAAGTCCTATCCGGATGCCTGGAAGCCGTTGGGGTCTGGATGGGGGCCAATGGGCTTCGGCTGAATCCCAGCAAGACAGAGTGGCTGTGGATAAGGGGCCCCATGTTATCCAAGGAGCTACCATCTTTGGTATTGGATGGGGCTGTTTTGCCCCAGACAGACCCAGTGCGCAACTTGGGGGTCCTTCTGGACTCACGGCTGCTGCTAGAAGAACAAGTGGCGGCTGTGGCCAGGGGGGCCTTTGCCCAACTTCGGGTGATTCGCCAATTGCGCACGCTCCTGGACCGGGACTCCTTGCTTATGGTCACTCATGCTCTGGTTACTTCCCGACTAGATTATTGCAATGCGCTCTACATGGGGCTGCCCTTGACGACCATTCGGAGGCTGCAGCTGGTCCAGAATGCGGCGGCCCGGGTGGTGATGGGGTGTGGGCGATATGCCCATGCCTCACCGCTGCTTCGGGAGCTGCACTGGTTACCAGTTTGTCTCCGGGTGCAATTTAAGGTGCTGGTTTTGACCTTTAAAGCCCTATATGGCAGGGGGCCAGGATACCTTAGAGACCGCATCGTCCCAAGAGTGACTGCCCGTCCAACCAGAGCGGACCGGAGAGGCTCTCTAATGGTGCCATCAACGAGGGGTGCACATTTATCTAGCACCCGAAGGAGGGCCTTCTCCGTGTCCGCACCAACCCTCTGGAACCTCCTACCAGCGGAACTAAGACTTCAAAGAGAACTGCTGCCCTTCAGGAAAGGACTGAAGACCTGGCTGGCAGGGCAGGTGTGGGGCCCGAACGGGACTGTGGTCCCCGCCGGCTGGTTTTTATAAGAACTTTCTCTTCATCCTTCTTGTGCGGTGGGTGGGTTGGGTGAGTGGGATACGGGTTTTTAAAAAAAAGGGGGGGGATGTGGGTTTTATTGGGTGGTTTTATAAGATTTTGTAATGTTTTTTATGTATTTTTAGTGTGTTGTAATGCCGCCCTGAGTCGGGTTCTGCCTGAGTGGGCGGCATATACAAATGTGATTAATAAATAAATAAATAAATAAATAAAATTAATTCAAAATCATGGAGCACCCATGGCTTTGCCACAATACCATTTATACAATGACTGAAATCCAATAGTAAGTCACAATTTGAGTGGGATCATTAAAACTGCAAACATTTGACAAGTCAATACAGTACCTACTTAAGTTATCCACATTTAACTTATCAATTTTAGTTGTTCCTTACAATTGATTTTCAATCTAGGTAAGGGATTTGCTCTGATCACACATTTCCCGCTAAAATTCCAGGGTACAAGTGGCATAAGCAAAGCTTCATATGGAGAAAACATCTTGTCATCTAAAAATCTCAGTAATTTTTTTGATAAAAAGCAAGAGACTTTTGTTTCTTTTGGTGGCATGTAATACAGGTTCCTATTACAGTATGTGCATTGTTTTAATGAAATAGTACCGCTTCAAGTTTAATCTTAGTGTTCAAACATGAATCAGTAAAGTATTCCTGGATTTAAAGCAAAGCAATCACACTTATTTACTGCCCCACAACACTTAGTGCATTCTCTGGGCAATTCACAAGTTAATTTGCATTTTGCCCCCCCCCCAACATGCTAGGTACTCATTTTACCAACCTCAGAAGGATGGAAGACTGAGTCAACCTTGATCCCTGGTCAGGGTTGAATTCACCACCTTTTGGTTGCAGGACAGCAGTTTAACCACTGTGTCACCATTTGATGAGTAAAATTCAGAAAAATACTGGAAAAGATTGTTTTATAGAAACCCATATCTGACTACACATCACTTTTTAGAAAACTATAGACAATTTTATAATCCTGAATCTATGTATACCCATACCTATAACAGGTAGATATAATCTTTTTTATAATTTTTATTAAAGTTTTCAAAAATATCAACAAAACAACTACAATACAGATATTATACAAATACCTAAAATACAATACAAATACAAAAATACTAACGTATAAAAATACAACCCAAATACCAACTTAGTAAAGTAACACGCCCCATGTTTCAATGAATATATTTCAATATATTTCAATTTATCATATTTCTCATGTAATTATCCCAAGATATATATTCAAAATTAAATTCTTTCTAACTCATTTATTCCATTACCATATTTAATATAAAACAACGTACTGAGCTATTACATTACTATCTTATTACTACCATATCAAAATACAAAATACATAATAAAAACACAATAAACCAATTTTCCCATAGGTAGATATGATCTTAACATTTTCATTGCAAATGAACCCCCTTAGGTACACACTTAACTAGGAGTCTGATTCTACCTACCAGAAATCTCTGCCACAATCCATACAAGAAAGGCACTGGCAGCCCCAGCATTTATTTACATGCTTTTCAACCTGTCCCTTCTTCACAGATTCTCCACATGCACTACAGGTAAAAACCACCATCTTGCAAAATAGCCAAGTGTTCTTCAAAGGCTGGCGGGCAGATTTTATGGTCTTCCAGAATATCCTAGAAAAAGAATGGGCAGCTATTACACAGCACTTTAAAGCTTTCCAGAGTGTCTATTAAAACATTAAAAATGTGGGTAGAATAGATTAGTTTGAAAAAACACAAAACAGATATTTAAAGGTGGGAAATTAGGGTTAAAATGTGTGTTGTAGGAGGCCCATGCAACAGCCCTAACTACTCAGTCTAAGATATCCTAAGGTTCAAAGAACTTTGAACACTGAAACTGATGCAAAAGAAGTTCCAAGAAGGCAGGAATTTATACCAGGGGTTCTTAACTTTTTCAAGCCAGGGGCCAGGTCATGCTCTCAGTCCGCTTTGAATGCCGGATGGCCATTTTGCCCTGCCTGCTGGATGCGGCCGTTTTGTCCCAACAGCTTCAAAGGGGTGGCCATTTCATTTCTTGAATGCCCTTGGGGGGGCACATGAAATGGTGCCACATGAAATGGCTGGATCTGGCCCATGGCCCTTAGGTTGGGAACCCTTGATTTATACAGTAGGAAACCATTTCCTCTAATCCTAATGTTACCCCTCACCAAATTAAAATCTAGAGGGATTAGATTTAAGACTGGAGATGATTCCCATGTAATGCACACCTCTGAGACTGTTTCCTCATTTTCAACGATACCAGTTTGGGGCTAAATGAGCAGACTACAACTCATCAAGCCTGAGATATTCACAATGTCACATTACAGCTTTGGGGATGGGGGCATACCTGTCAACCGCGGCTCCGGAAAATACGGGACCTGCGCAGAATGGTTCTGCGCAGATCGCCTTCTATGCATGTGTAGAACCCTTCTACGATCCCCTTCTGCACAGATCACCTTCTACGCATGCGTAGAAGGGTTCTATGCAAGCGTAGAAGGGTTCTATACAAGCATAAAAGACTTCTACGCATGCATAGAATGCGATCTGCACAGAAGGGATGCGCAGTACCTCTTTTCCCCCGCTGCCAATTCCAGGGTTTTGGCAGCTGCGGGCGGGAAATGGCGCAAATCGACTCCGAAAATTGGGAAATCCCGGCCAATCCGGGAAGGTTGACAGGTATGGATGGGGAAGCTTCTCTTGCACATCTTTCCAGGCCTGCAACCTGCAGCTATTTGGTCTGGAAAGCACTCAAGTATGAAGATTGTTAAAACAATCCAGAAACATTGCTAAGGCAAGCCAGTTATTTAATTTAAATTTAATAGCCATATTTATATATGCCGCCCACTCTGGCAGAACCTGACTCAGGGTGGCATTACAACAAGTTCTAAAAACACATAAAAACACTTTAAAAGTTATGCCTCCCGTATAGAACAAGGTCACAATAAAAATTATCAACAGACCAGACAGATGGGGAGAGGAAGCAACTCACATGCACTTGAATGCTCACACCCAACAGGCAAGAGAGGCCTCCGATTCCTAGTGGACACTTGCTATTGGGAGGATTTTAGCATTTCCTTAACTGAAATTTTTGAAGTTAGTCTGTGTTAGTCTGGGCACGTATATCAGAGTGTAAACAAAACAACAACAAAAAGACAAAAACTGTTGTGGCATCTTAAAGACTCACTCCTGTACTGCATTTAAATGTGAGCTTCCGTGGATCAAGTCCACTTTGTCAGACAAAAGAGTGGGACCTCATGGCTTCAATTTACGGTATACACATCAGGTACAGAGGCACGCAATGGTGGACCAGCCTAAATGATTATCATTAACTTTATTAATTGATTAGTCATCTGACGATATCAGGTAAATATGGCAGCTACAGGGAAAGGGCTGGAATATGAAGAACGAGACCCCTGGTAAGAGATGCGGACATTTTAGAGGCACTTATCCCCCCCCCTGCTCCAAATTATTACACCAAGAAACCGAGGGACAACATTCAAGCAATCAACGTGGGCCATTATTTACCCCTTTGTACTTTACATGGCAAGGGACTGCAGTAGGCTTAGTGGTTAAGACACTGAATGCGACCACTGGAAAGTCGGCAGTTCAGCAGTTCGAGACCCGAGTGCTGCACGATGGAGTGAGTCTGTCCTAGCTCCTGCCAACCTAGCAGTTTGAAAGCAAGAAATTAGGTAAAGGTCGCCATTACTCGAAAGCCAGTCGTATCCGACTCTAGGGTTCAGTGCTCATCTCTGTTCCAAAGCTTAAGAGCCAGCGCTGTCTGCTTCTGCAGACGTTTCCGTGGTCATGTGGCAGGCATGACTAGACACCGGAGCGCACGGAGTGCTGTTACCTTCCCACCTAAGTGGTCCCTATTTATCTACTGTACTTGCAATTTCTTGCTTTCGAACTGCTAGGTTGGCAGGAGCTGAGACAAAGACGGCAGCTCATTCCATCCTGCAGTACTTGGGAATCGAACTGCTGACCTTCTGCCTCCCAGTCAGCGTCTTAGCCACTTGAGCTACTTGCAATTTCTTGCTTTTGAACTGTTAGGGTTGGCAGGAACTGGGACAGAGATGGGAGCTCCACTCCGTCATGCAGTACCCAGGAATCAAACTCCGACCTCCCAGTCAGCAAGTTCAGCGTCTTAACCACTTGAGCCACCGCAGTCCCTTGCCATGTAAAGTACAAGGCGGCAAATAGTGCAGAGAAATTGCAAGTAGATAAATAGGTAACACGTCAGTGGAAAGGTAACAGCGCTCCGTGAACCCCAGTCATGCCAGCCACATGACCAGGGAAAGATCTGCAGACGCACAGAGACAAGCGCTGGCTCTTTGGCTATTGAAGCGGAGATGAGCACCCAACCCTAGAGTCGGATACGACGGGCTTTCCAGCAAGGGCGACCTTTACCTACTTTACATGGAAGACACCAGAGCTTACCCTGAGGAGCCCCCTTCCCTTCCCACCTAGTTCGGTTCCCTCCTGAGGAGACGCCCTGCCCGAGCCTGAGCCACGCGGACCACAGCAAGATCCTGATTCAAATCTCCCAGCCGCCCTTTAAAGAAAGTGACGCCATATGGAGGCGACGAAAGGATTGCCCGGCCATTCTCCCCTCCCCTTTGAGACCATAGAGATTTTGTAATAGAGGTGGCAGAGAGAGATGACACAACCTACCCCCAGGTCCCTTTTAAAGTCTAGCCCGAATTTTACCACCTGAACTTCCAGTAAGGATCCCATGCCATCTCGAAGACCAGCTTACATGGAAGCTAAACATCAGGATCCTACATTTAATTAAACCAGAGGTTGACAACATGTCACCCCTACACTGGAAGCAGCCCCCCAGGAGGGAGAATGACTGTACAAATGTAAATCATTATTACTTGAACTCATCTGATTTGTCACTTCTGATTTATTTGGACCTAATACAAGATGCTAGCTGAAAGCTCGAAAGCCAGTCATATCCGACTCTAGAGTTCAGTGCTCATCTGTTTCAAAGCCGAAGAGCCAGCGCTGTCTGCTGCTGCAGAAGTTTCTGTGGTCATGTGGCAGGCATGACTAGACACTGAAGCGCACGGAACGCTGTTACCTTCCCACCGGCTCTCAGGATAATTTTCATGGCTGATTGTCATGAGGATAGCCAATATTCGGAATCGGATACAGCACTCAAAGAAGAAGAAAAGGGGATGCTTTTTGTGCCAAGGCTCAAGGCCACAGAGGGCGGCTCTCTACTCCCACCCCGGCTTTTATTTGTTTCTCTGGCCGTCCATCTTTAGAAAGTCTTCTGCAACATACATGAACAGCTACATTTCCATGACAGGCAGTGACATCTTTTGCTATGCTTTTTCATGTCTACTAACCCCGGCGGTTCTTCTTCTTCCATGTCCCAATCAAACCCTGGATTGCCAAAATGAAGCCACTTTCTTGGTTTTGGTGTTCAGTTGTACAGTCGATTCCAACCCTTTGCGACCCTATGTACCGATGCCCACCGGTCACCTTTGTCCTCCACCATCCTCCTCAGCCCGCCCATCTCTGTGCCCGTTATGTCTACAATACCATCTAGCCATCTCATCTTTGGCCGCCCCCTTCTTCTTTTGCCCTCCACCTTTCCCAGCATCAAGGCCTTCTCAAGTGAATCCTCTCTTCTCCTTTGATGTCCAAAGTACTTCAGTTTCATCTTTACTATTTGACCTTCCAATGAGCAGTCAGGGTGGATTTCTTCTAAGATCGACTTATTTTAAATCCTCATCGTGGATGTTATTGGCAGTAATCAGCAGATGACCAGTAAAGGAGCTGGATTCTGTATCTCTCCACATTCACACAGCATGTTGTTGTCTGCCAGCAGCTCCCCGCTTGAGCATGTTGGTCTTACCCCGGCGCTGAGTCTCGCCAACGAGAAGTGCGTGGCTGTGTTTCCCTTCGCTTTTCCTGGGCCTCTTTCACTTCTGTGCTGGGAAGACAGAAAGGGTCCTTTCCTTTCCGAGGCAGCTACGTCTACCATTCGGTGAAGGGTGTAAGTCTATGGTCGCCTGTGGTTCCCCTGTGCAACTCAATAGGAAGCCGCTCAGATCAGAAGCTCCAGGTGAGCGTCACGCCCCGCCCCGGGAAAGGTTTGTCGGAGCGGCTTCTGCTTCAAAGGGAAGGACTGCAGAGCGCCCGGATCCGTTTTGGGGGGCCAGCATTCTGGCCCGCAGCAGGTCGGCCACCTTTTATTTGTTCCTATTGGCCACAAGACCCACGAGTGCCTTTTCCCTGTCTCTAGAAGCATGATTACTTAGTTCCAAGTCCTTTAAAGCCAGTGATGGCGAACCTTGGCATTCCAGATGTTCTTGGACTTCAATTCCCAGAAGCCCCCCGTGAATCCACACAAATGGATTTACTGCAATTCATCCGGCTTGCGCCGCCCTCGTCGCTCCCAGAAGCGGAAGCAAAACGCGCGCACTGTAACAAAGTTTGCTATCCCCAGCCATAGGATCTCTGTGTCATAAATGGTGTTCATGTTCTTTCCATGGCTCTTATGGCTATTGATAGTTCTTCCTTGGCTTCCATTAATGACCATGTTTCACTCCCATAAAGTCAGCTCTGGCTTATGGTGACCCATTCCAGAGGGGTTTTTTTTTAAGGTAAAGTATACACACAGGTCCAAGGGTGACCTAGGACAGTGCAGCATAATCATGGCCACAGAGGCTGGCTCTTCTCCCTGCATAGTGGGGAATTGAACATAGTGGGGAATTGAACTCCCAATGTCTGGCTCTGCAGCCAGATACCTAAAGCAAAGCAACCATACTTAAAAACTGTCCACAGTGCTTAGTGCCTTCTCTGGGTGGTTCACAAGTGAGCTTCCATCTCTGGTCCCCTCAGCGGAGAAATGCCACTGGGAACTATCATATTGGGCCCAACGGCAAAATGAGCAGAGGAGGAACTCTGATTCCCAATGGCCATGGAGGCAGTAGAGGCCATGCCAGATGGACTGGCTGCGAAGGCGCACCTTGTCCATATCCTCAAGGCTGCGGCAGTCCATTGCAGTCCTGGTGTTAAATCCTGCATGTCTCATTTCATATGTGCCACAGGAGATGGCTCTGTGATCATAGCTGGGATACACCTTAAACCAATTCACGCCAATGGCATTCTTCCTGCTTCGGGAAAAAGCACATTCTCATATACAAGTTGCAGCCCCTGGCAGTATTGTAGTGTATACTGTAAATGATGTATAAATGCAATGTAATGTATAAATAGTGTATAGTGTAATGTAGAAATAAAATCCTGCCTCCCTGATTTTTTTATTTTAGGTAATTAAGGCAGATCCTAGCATGGATGCTTTTGCAAACCATAGCTGCCATCTCCTTCAACAACTTCATGATCAACGCATTCAGGGACTTCTCTGTGATTGCATGTTGGTGGTCAAAAGTGTTTGTTTCAAAGCACATAAAAACGTGTTAGCTGCTTTCAGCCAATATTTCAGGTATGTTGCTAAAATGTTTTAACCAAAGCAATATTTAGCACCCCAGTCTTTAGTGTACATACTCAGAAATCTCAGTTCGATCATTTACCAATAAACATGTTAATGATTGTCTTCCACAAATCATAAAAAGATTTAGGATTCTAGACAGCTCTTCTATAAGGGTCTCCGCTTGTCTTACAGATTTCACTTTTAGGTTCATACATTAAAAAAAAATTTTTTTTTTTACTAAATGGACTCCATTTTAAGACTAAAAAAAATATAGTATAATTCATACATCCCTCCAGAATTAAGTCCCACTGAGTTGAGTGAGACATACTCTTGAGCAATTGTGAAAAAGATTGCAGCCTTAACTGTTTTTAGTTGACAGTGCAAGGAACAAAGGATCACCTAAAATAGACTCTGGAGGAAGATTTAAGGAGTGGAATAGTAAACAGGATTTAAAATGGATTAATAGCTAATCTAATTTGCATAGCACTTTCTGCTCTCCATTGCAGAATCTCCCTGGGACCTGACCAAGTCTTTCAAGGCCTAATACCTACAGACCTTTTAATTAGAAATCCTAAATTGTGCATACGCTGTGTGCATGTGTGGTTTGTAATGACTATTTTTATTTTGGCTATTATTTGACTGATGTCTATGTTTACTTACTTGCTGCTTACTTTTCTAAAGAAGTGTGTTTTTCCTTTCTAGGTCCCTGTTTCAAAATTCTCCAAGCCATAAAAATGATGTATTTCACTTGGATATTAAAAATGTCAGTGGCATAGGTCAGATCTTGGACTATATGTACACATCTCATCTTGACCTCAATCAGGACAATGTACAAACTTTGTTGGATGTTGCACAATGTCTGCAAGTACAGAAGGTTTTGAATATATGTCGCTCATTTTTGAAATCCTCAGCAGCTCTAGAGCGGCTGGATAGTATGCCATGCAATAATGCTTTTTTGTTACAGAATTCTTTAACTGATTGTGCTGGTTATGCTCCTAATTTACTGCGGGTATGTTCGCCAAGTGAGCAGTCTTGTACAGTTTTGGATGACCGTCCTCTACAAGAGTCACAGCCTGCTGAACTTCACATGTCATCTGACAGTATAAACAGACAGAAACAAGATCCTGTAGAGGATAGCTGCACAGATCTTTCAATTAAACCATCAGATTGTCATTACAAACTCCGTAACGTTTATAGCAAACACTTCTACAACCAGACAACTTGCTCTAGCAACAAAGAAGCACCAAAATTGTCCTCTGATTCCAGTACTTCTTCAAAAGAAAACTCAATTAAGAGTGCTTCATGTACCATTAACCAGCCTGACTCCATTTTGGAATCAGCAGATTGTTTAACACCACCTTTTCTGGTAGAGCCCTTAAATGAGTGTCATGAGGATCAAGGTTTAAAAGATGAATCTTTACAGTCTGTCAGACAGCTAAAACTCAAGAAACCTGTGTGTCTTAAGAAACTGGATTTTTTACAGTATCAAAAATCTCCAGAACAGTCTACCGTGCTTAAAAGTATTGATAGAGACATTGCGAAGGAAGCAGAGATAGAAGTGCAAAATAGCACGAAAAAGACAAACGTTGGAACAAATGGACAAGAAGAAATTAAACATTTGGTTAGTTTAGAACAGCTGAAGCAAAATGTCAAACTGGTTACATCTGAGGAATCTTCTGATCCATCTAGCCAACTACAGACACTTCTTCCAGAGAGGCAGTATCCTTGTGCATTATGTGGAAAAGCTTTTAAACATCCAAGCAATTTGGAGCTGCACATAAGATCTCATACAGGTACAATTGTTTACAAAATATTAGGCAACCGTTCAGTTACAGAAGAGAAAGACAGATTATCTGAGCAGTGAAAAAATACATATGACACATAGAAGTACATGATACAACAACTGCAATCATCTGGGAGTCAAGTTCCAGTCTTTATCACATAACTTTACATTCAAAGTATTAGGGTTATCAGTCTTTCTTTGAAAGAATATTTTGTTGGCGAATCATTAACCAAACAATTAAAAATCAAATCTGTATATTTCCAAAATCTCAGTAAACATACTTTTTTGAGACATGAAGGGAGTTTAAAATAGCTTGCTTACATTATTTTTTGAAGTGGTAGCCATGTTAGCATGTGCAAGTATATCAGAGAGTAAATAGAACAAAACAAAAAAGACAAAAAAATTGTGGTGCATTATTTTAATGTTAGCTTTTGTGGATCAAGTCCACTTCGTCAGACATAAGAGTGAAACTTTATTGCATTAATTTATACATATCAGGTGGAGGTTACAGAGGTACACAATGGTTGGTTAGTATAACATAAAGTTACAAATCAGTGGTTTTTTTTACCCCTGGTAGTAACAGAAAATCCATGATATTCAGATTTATTTCTGTGAAGTTTGGTTCTGTGGAAGTTGTAAATGGTTAGTAAATGGACGTGGAAATAAACATTGTGGCACATTGTGGCATTACACATCTGATAATGAGTTTATCTTTCAGACCTAGCATCTATTGACAATGTTGTGTGAAAACTGACAATGGAGTGGATGACCTAGGTTGCAAGTACTTCCTTTGCTCTGAGAGGTTTCCTGAGGCTATGGGTGAGAATCACTGACCCTCCTTCTGAAGTTTGTTTTGTAAAGGTGGAATGATAAATTATGGCACACAACAACCTGCTAACATTAAAATTAGTTAGTCTTCAAGGTGTCACAAAGTTTATTGTCTTGTTTTGTTTTGTTTTATTTACTCTGATATACTTATATGATGTAAAACAGACCAGTCTTTAATATTTTTCTGTTCATATAGTGCCATGATGGCGAACCTTGGCTCTCAAAGGGAGCCCTAAGGAGCCTTGGAACAAACTGTTAATTAGTGTGAGTTCAATCTTGCCAGGGCCAGCAGCTGACATCAGCTTCTGCTGTGCAACAGGATTTTTGCCACACAGTAGAAAGATGCTCAGACTTTCTCAAAGTCAAAGATAGGGAATATCTGTGACATATTATTTCTTCTTCTTTTAGGTGAGAAGCCATTTGAATGTAATATTTGTGGGAAATGTTTCTCACAGGTAGGAATCAAAAAATATTTTTAGAAGCGTTCTTTTTTGTTTGAGTTTACTTTTGTTTATGTGCCATATTGGCATCTAGGAACCATTCATTTGTGTTGCACTTATATATAGCAGTATGAGCAGGACTTGCTGGCGGTGTTATAGAAATAGAATAAGAGCTTAATTTTTAAAGTAGCAGTATGAGCAGGACTTGCTGGCGGTGTTATAGAAATAGAATAAGAGATCTTAATTTTTAAAGTAATCTTTTAATCTCTTTAATGGAAAACAAACAAACGGACAAAAGTATTGAATGTGTTCTTCTGTCTCTTCTACCACCAAGCGCGGCTGTGTAGCTAATGCTCCTTAAGCTTGTAGTTGGGATTTTTCCCAATGGCATTAATTATCAAGGATAGTCAGGTCATAAACATTGTTCTTTCGGTTATTTTCATGTGCCACTAAATCTTGTATTTCTTCCTCTTCCTTTGTAGACAACATAGATAAAAGCCATATCATGTTATATTACATTAGTGTAGCCTTCTGCTAGAATCTGTAAAAAACATTACACTGAATAAGCTAAATCAGTGGTGGTGAACTATGGCGTGTGTGCCAGACATGGCACTCCCAGGCCGTCACCCCAGTACAGAGTTCACCCCACCCCTCCGCCCAGAATCCCAATAGGAATGCTTCTTCCCTTCCCCCAGCAGAGAGTTCACCACACTCATCTACCCAGCACCCCAATGAGAGCACTTCCCTCCCCCAGCACAGAGTTCACCACCCCTACCCCCTGGTATGGGCACTTGGACTCTAAAAGGTTCACCATCACTGCCCTAGGTGATGTTTTTAGCAATGTAGAGTTTTGTTTCCATCCAGCCCATCCAGCCTGGTCTTGGTAGATGCAGAGCATATCATTAGGCTTCAAGTCCTGCTACAATGATATCACTATTCATTCCCCTTTGTCAAAGTCACAATTGGGTGATACAGAAGTGCCTGAAAGAGGCTTTTTGTGCAGCAAGGAGCTTGGGAAGCCTTTACTGACTCATCCTTATGTCTATAGCTTTGAACAAAAGTATAGTAATGCTCAGGTAAAGGATCCCCCCCCCCTCCCCAAAGGGCAAACAAGTTTGCACAGGACAGTTAAGCTGTCAGTTAATTATCTAAATGATAATATTCAAGCCTCTTTATTTTTCAGGTGCCATACTGTTAAATGTCAGAATCTAGAGAAAAAATATTCATTTCCAAACATGAATCTCATTAACCTCACACCAGTGGTTTAAGTCTGTTTTTGTCTTCGTAGGCTGGAAATCTTCAGACTCATTTACGTCGGCATTCTGGTGAAAAGCCTTACATCTGTGAAATCTGTGGGAAAAGGTTGGTATGGCTATGAAATCCCTGTGTTACTGTGCAATATTGGCTGCATTCAGATGTATTTGAGGATTGGTGACTGCAGTAGCTTAGTGGTTAAGATGCTGAACTTGATGACTGGAAGGTCGGCAGGTCAGCAGTTGGAGACCTGAGTGCTGCACAACGGAGTAAGCTCCCGTCTCTGTCCAAGCTCCTGCCAACCTAGCAGTTTGAAAGCAAGAAATTGCAAGTAGATAAATAGGCACCACTTTGGTGGGAAGGTAAACAGTGTTCCATGCACTCCAGTGTCTAGTCATGCCTGCCACATGACCACGGAAACGTCTGCAAGACGCAGACATGCTGGCTCTTTGGCTATAAACAGAAATGAGCACCGAACCCTAGAGTCAGATACGACTGGTTTTCGAGCAAAGGCAACCTTTACCTTAACAAATCCTCAGTGTGTAAAACAGTTACCTGAACTCAGCCTTCTAAGAAGAGGCACAGCCTGGACATCAGAGGACAAATGGATGCAACTCTTACACACACTGTTCTCCGTCTGTGAAAAACAGTTGTGAAAAACATGCAAGCTGCCAGGTGAATGAGACACATAAACCATGGAGGAGGAGAAGTTGCTTCCCTCCTAATTGTGGCTCTTTGAATGTTAATCTGTGAACTCACACAACCCGTAGTTCTGCCCTCAGCTATCCAACCAATACAGTGATCAAGTTCCCTCTTCTCTGCTGCAGTTGTGGTGGGCTTGAAACTGAACAGAAAGGATAGGAGCTCTGGCGGCAGGCAAGGCTACCATCAAGAGGTCTATCTTAAGCTCTAAATCAGGGCTGCCCAAACGTTTTGGGCTGCAGGCCGGTCACATGGTTCAGGGGGCCAGTCACTATGGCCCAGGGGCCAGATCCAACCCCCGATGCCAATTCATCCGTCCCGTGATGCCCTCATTGCTCCCGGAAGCGGAAGTAAAATGCACCTGTCCAGGTGTGTTTTACTTCCACTTCCTGGAGCGATGAGGGCATCCCAGGCTGGATGAATTGGCGTTGGGGCAGAATTGGCGTTGGGCCCCGGGCTGTAGTTTGGGCACCCCTGCCCTAAATGTTTCTGAACTGCTTTGGACAGGTACAGAATAATCAGTTCCCAGATGACTATTCAAGCAACCAGCGATATCTAAATAGGTTTGGTGATAACAGCAGGTCAAATCAGCATTCCAGCAAAAGTCTAACCATGAAAGTAGGAACAAATGCTAGGACAGCAGCATCAGGTCAGACAGTGATCCTTCAGAAAGCTAAACAATTTCTGGGTGGAAAAAAAAACACCAAAGGATAACACTCGGTTCACTGTATTAAACATTTTTCATGCATGAGGTGGTGTTGCTGGAGTGTATTTCTTTTTAAGAACTGCAATTATGTAGATCAGGGGTTGCCAACCTATGGCCCATGGGCCGGATCTGGCCCATAATGCCAAATCATCCGCTCCTCGCTGCTCCCAGAAGCAGAAGTAAAACGCGTATGCACATAACGCTGCTGTAAATTAACCACGGCTGTCATAAACGTTTTTGACAGCTGTGGGTCATTTTTGGTAGCGTTTTGCACGTATGCGGGCACACTTTGCTTCCACCTCTGGGTGGGAAGAACCACGTGACCAGCCTACTCAACCATGTGACCGGACCGTGGCCCGAAAAGGTTGGGAACCCCTGATCTAAGGCAGTGTTTCCCAACCTTTGGACTTCAATTCCCAGAAGCCTAAGTCAATTCCCCAAAGCACTGATCAGCCAATGTACTGACTCAGGCTTCTGGGAATTGAAGTCCTCCTGTGGGGCATGTTGGGGAACCACTGATCTAGATGCTCAAGTGTTGTTATGCATAATGGGTTAAACACTATGCCATGCAGCCATGGTTCATACTTTAAAAGCCCATGAACCGGGCACAGAGAGATGCCAGCCTTTTGCCACTGCATTGCAGGAACCATTCATATTCAATTCATGGAGTCATGCATGAAATAATGATGACTGCATAATGAGCAGAGATGGTCTTCTGCACAGTTTTCATGTGGAAATGTGTATTAATGCTATTGGGCCATAAGCCCCTTGGGAATTTATCACACTTGTCCAGGTAGTAGCATTGAGGGTTTTGAGTGCAGAAACTGAAGTTCAGTGGTGAAAGCACTTAGCAACACGCTTGAAGTGACCTTTTAAATTCTGTTATAGGTTTGCGGCATCTGGGGATGTCCAGCGGCACATTATTATCCACACTGGAGAAAAACCACATTTGTGTGATATTTGTGGTCGAGGTATGTTGAAGATAAGCTCCTCCTGGGATTTAGGACTAAGTTGCACGTCATTGTGTTGTTGTAATCTAGCTCCCTCTGGCTGATCTGGCCTCCACAGTTCAAATAAATCCTGGCTCATTCTAGCTAGTGTGCAACATTTAGTAATCCTTACTGTGACTGAGGCCTAGTGAGCTACAGACTTGTCCTCTACCTCTAACTGCTTTCGTGGCTTGTTTCAGTCCTATTTCCCTTGTATCCTTCTAGGATTTAGTAACTTCAGTAATTTAAAGGAACACAAGAAGAACCATGCAGTGGAAAAAGTTTTTACCTGTGACCAGTGTGGAAAGTCATTTAACTTGCCTCGGAAGTTAGTAAAACACAGGACCAGACACACTGGAGAGAGACCATACAGTTGCTCAGCCTGTGGTAAGCCCTTTTTTTCCCTTTTTTTTTTGAGGGGGGGGGACCGAAGCATTTATTTGCCTGCTTTGTTCATGTGTAGATATTTTAGGAGTGAATAGCAATGATCAGATCCAACAGTTCTTTATTTAAAACAAATTGACAAATGAATGTAGCCTATAAAGATGACTAGGCAACGAAAACAATTCTCTACTCAAAAGAATACAGTAGTAGTAGTAAATTATTCAGCTAAGTAATAATTCAAGTGCAAAGTAATATCTAATTAACAAGCAGCATAGCCATACTAAAAGACAACATGTAAGATATTTGGTAAAGGGTACAGTGTAAAAATCTTCCTCAATAGGGTCTTTCTCTTCACTACAAAGCAATATAGATCTTGGAATTATTAAGAATATCTTATTTTTACATCTCATCTTCCATTTTGTTTAAATGATACACAAACGGCCTGTAGGCGAAAAAGGCAGTATATAGTCAATTAATTACGGTATATACTCGAGTATAAGCCGAGTTTTTTAGCCCCCTATACTTGGGTCAATGACCACGAGGGTCCCAGAACAGTGCTGGATTGAGATGTGCCAAGAATGTAATTATTTTTACCATATTTTCATGTAGTTTGATTATAGAAACTCACTAGCATTTGCTGCATTTCCCACCCTTGGCTTATACTTGGGTCAATCTATTTTCCTGGGTTTTCAGGTCAAAATTAGGTTCCTCGGCTTATATTTGGGTTGGTTTATATTTGAGTATATAAGGTAATTGATGGGCTAAATCCACAAACTTCCTTCCTGCTTTCTACTTTCTGCAACCACCTTAAAAGCAGCTCCATAAGGTTTCTGAGTCATCTAAAGCCTGGTTTAAGGGTACAGAAGAAGTTGCAGTGGTGGTGGGGAAATGTAGTTCCCTCAACATGTGTTTTAGAATATGCTCTTGTGTCAATAAGAATTCTAGCACTGAATAATGCCCAATGAGTTTCTTTATAATTCTGATGTATTGTTTTTGTTTTGCATTCATTATTATACATTTTTTATCAAGTTGGAGTATTCCGACATGGTTCCCAAAATAATTTGATTGTGTTTATCAGAAAGAGTTTACAGATTGGTGATGAATACTGAGAGTGCTTCTCCTTTCTGGTAGCAGTAATTTCTATTGTTCTGCAGTAGAAACAGCAAACTCCTGACAGATAACAGCAAATTGTAACGGGTGAAAAATGCAAATATTACTTTGGAAATTATAATTACCAATTAGAAGGTGGTATACAACATTTGAAATTGATGCACCAGAAATGGAAGAAAAATATTTAAATATGCTTCTTTCTTCTGCAGGAAAATGCTTTGCGGGTTCTGGTGACTTACGAAGACACATCCAAACTCATACCGGGGAGAAACCATATAACTGTGAGACTTGTAATAAATGCTTCAGTCGTTTAGCTGTCTTACGTCGGCACAAAAATATCCATTGTAAATTAGGTAACGAAAGTAGAAATACATTAGGTGCATTTAGTCAGTCAGTGGGAATTTCTGATCTTGAGAAGTCCCAGAGTTCAGACTCATTTACCCAAGAAATAGCAGTGACTTTATCACCAATATCAGTGAAGTTTCCCATCCACGTGGCTGGAGAGCCATCTAGTGAACTGGATAATCCTGGGAGGACATTCCACAAGATGGAGCCCACAGTACAACGCTGTAATTGTACAAATCGACAAAAACTGAGTTTGAATCCTGTTAAACATTGCAAATCTCAACAGAGGCCTAATGAGACCTGCTCTTGCAAACAGAAAGAAATGGACCAGCTACCTGAGGAAGAAGCTTTGCATTCTGATGATATTCCTGCAGTTCGCCCCTCTGTGAACATTCTAGGTAGTGGCTGTAGTACTGAATTAAGCAGCCATATAACTTTTGCTGAAAGCAGAAATAACGAAGGGCAATTTTTCTCTAGTGTGACCCTCTGGGGTTTGGCTATGAAGACTTTGCAGAATGAAGGTGAATTGGGCCAATAAGAATTGGTGGTAGAGCTTTGTAAGTTTTTAACAAGAGTATACACTGACAGAGATTTTCCTTTCCTTTTACTTCATCTTGGCTGTCTTCTAGTATGTGTTTTCATAGCAGTTTATCAGTCAAAAGAGTTTCATATAATTTTACTCTCCTACTTGTAAACTTTACAGCGGGGGTTCCCAACCTTTTCAAACCGGGGGCCAGGTCACACTTAGTCAGCTTCGAGGACTGGATGGCCATTTTGCTCTGCCTGCACGATGGGGAGAGGAGGAAGTGCTCCCATTCAGCTGCTGGGCAAACTCTGCGCTGGGGAGACGTGGCGCATGCCGCAAAAAGGGCTCTGCGTGGCCTCTCTGGCATGTGTGCCATAGGTTCACCACCACTGCCCTAGGATCTCACCCAATATATCAAGCTTGTTGAAATCAGAATGCATGTTAAATCATTTTTGTTGTTGTTGTTCAGTCGCACAGTCGATTCTGACCCTTTGCGACCCTATGAACCATTGTCCTCCAGGCACCTCTGTCCTCCTCAGCCCGCTCAGCTCTGTGCCCATTGTGTCTACAATATCATCCAGCCATCTCAACTTTGGCCGTCCCCTTTTGTCCTCCATCTTTCCCAGCATCAAGGCCTTCTCAAGTGAATCCTCCCTTTTCATTTGATGTCCAAAGTACTTCATCTTCATCTTTTTACTCTTTGACCTTCCAATGAGCAGTCAGGGTTGATTTCTTCTAAGATTGACCTATTTGTTCTCCTTGCTGTCCAGGGGACTCTCAAAACTTTCCTCCAACACCACATCTCAAAGGCATTTCATTTTTAGCTCAAGTTCGTACTGTTTCCATGTCTTTCTTGGTAGTTATATCCAGGATGGAGATCCTCTTTGTTGTCTCTTCCACCTTCTGGAAAGTGAATTTGGATAGACTGGAAAGTTCTGGGAAGAAAGAAACTCACCCATCTTGCCAAAGCATTGGTGCCTTCCTAATTCTTTGAGAGGTTCCGCCTCTTCTAACATATGTTGGGAGATGAAAGAATCCAGAAGAAAATGTGGGAGGAAAAACTACAGTGTTCAGTATGGAAAAACAAGTTTGCTCTTAGAGAGCTGTGTTGTGATGCTCTTTCTTGGCCATAAGGCAAAGGAGGTCTGGGTAATTCTAGGATTCATCCCATACCTCCATTACAGTGCCCAAGCATAGCTTAAGAACATATATTCCTATTTTTACCTAAATGTGTAAGGCTACTTTTGTTGAAATTTTTGTGTTCTATTGGAAGATCCATCTACCAAACAAAGGTTTTAGATACAGTGTCCCAGTTCCAGCAAAAATGTGCTCTGATTTAATGCTTAATGAAATTCTTCCAGAAGGAAATAAGAATTTAGTTCTTTTATAATTGAGAATTCACAAGGGCAAAGAATATTAAAGCACTTTTAAGTCAGCTTTCTGGAAGTGGGTTATATGAATTCCCAACAGCAAAACTTATATTTAGCTGTGATAAGTTTGTTACTAGTGCAATATTGTAATAGATTGGTTTTTTTATACATATAATGTTTTATATTTCGCAGCACTCTTCTGGATAATTTGAATAAAGAATATTTTAGAACATTAAATCTGTAGTGTATTTGTCAAGTTGGAAATGTGCAGGCAAAATATTCAACAACAGCTTCACTTTGTATTACTTTTCATTATTTGATTTGACATTGGAATAATTATATGACCCAACACCATATAATCTTTAAGAGATATTTGTATAATTGGCATCCTTTGACCAGTGCCTGCAGCAAAAAAATCATTCAATTATTTATTTAATACTTCATCTTTCTTCCAAGAAAAGTACCTAAGACAAGTTACAAAGCATTTTTTAAAAATCAAAACACCTAAAATACAATAAATTACAATATAGGTCACCCTGCCTCCTTATCTCATAAGATAAGGTATATGTTAAGAAAACTACCACAGATACCTAATAATAATACTTTTGTTTCAGAGATTACTTTGAAAGGATTTTTGCTGGAGAAATTCTGCTCAGGGGACGCCCAAATGAGGCTCCTTCCATGTTCCTTTAATGTTGTGTTGAGTCCTGTAATTGTGTTACCAGAGTAAGTGTGGGGGCATCTGGGTTTAGTTCCCCTCTTTTTTCACTGTTGTTTAGTCTGTTGAGTGTCAATAGTTGATTGAGATTGTAGGGGTTGTCTGTAAGCAAGCAGGTGTCTACCACCAAGAGCTTGGGAAAGTGAAGTATTCTTGTCCAGGATGGGTTGGAGATCTTTTATTATATGTGTTAGTGGTCTCAGTTGTGGACTGAATGTGGCGTTTGTTTTCCCTTCTGGGCTTGTCTTGCAGTAGGTTGGTTCTGGGTATTCATCTAGCCCGGTTGATCTGTTTTTTTAACCATATTGGATGGTTATTCAAGTCTGAAATGCATTTTATAGATCCTTGAGTTTGGCATCCCTGCCTTGTGAGTCAGAGCAGATACGGTTGTACCTGAGAGCCTGGCTGAAGACAATGGATTTTGTTGTGTGTTCTGGATGGAAGCTGGAAGCATGCAGGTAGGTATATCCATCAGTGGGCTTGTGATACAGTGTGGTACTGAGATGTCCATTTTGTAGCTTCCCTGTAATGCCCAGTAATGTTGTGTAGACCGGTCCAAGCTGAGGTTGATATTTGGATGAAAGTTACAGGTACAGTAATACCTCATACAAAGTCCGCTTCATACAACATCAGATTCATACAACATCACCTAATTCCTTGAAAAAAGTTACCTCATACAAAGTTGTGCGACTTTGTATGAGGCATTGGGGTTTTCCCAGGTTGTATTGTGTCTGGGCAGTATAAAAGGCAGGACACATGCGTGCATTGCTCTTGTGGGTTTTGCACGAGGCAAAGAGTGTTTAGGAGTGGTTTTCAGCACGATTTTGGATTTTTTTTATTTTTTTTCGTCAGAATTTTTAGAAACATTCCTGGGATTTTTGCAGCATTCTCCAGGTTCTTGGACAATAAAGGTTGTTTGACATGTTTTTGTAATATTTTTAGCCTTCAGACAATGATTTCTTAAAGTTATATCAGTTTCCTGTTTGTTTGTTTCCTTGACTTTGCCCTGAAGTCTGTGCTGTTACAGTACAATGTATCTCTATGGAAACGACGCTGTACGAGGCATCGCAGCAAGGATTTTGCATGCCTCATGCAAAGTCCAAATCCGTATAAAGTCCAAACTTGTGGAACCAAGTTTGAATGTTGTATGAGGTATCACTGTATTGAAATCCTGGTGGAATTTCTCCAAGGTATTTTTTTCATGGGTCCAGATCAAAAATGTCATCAATGTACCTCAAATAGAGAAGTGGTTTATTGGTACAGAAAGCATTCTAGATCAGCCATAAATATATTTGCATATTGTGGAGCCATGTGAGTACCCATGGCAGTTCCAATGATCTGGAGGTCAATTTTATTGTTCAAGTAGTTGTGTGTGAGCACAAAGTTGCAGGTGGTGGTGAATATGTGGGCTTCATCTTTATTTTGAATGATATTCCTAACGGCTTGTAGTCCATCTTCGTGTGGGATGTTGGTGTAGAGAGCTTCTACATCCCTTGTTGCTAAGATGTTGTTTTCTGGCAGGTCATGTGTGTACTGAAATTTTCTTAGTCTGTGGCATCTGTCATCATGGACTGACGGGTGGCTGGAGACCTCGCCACCATCTCTGGGGGCCCACCAACGGCCGGAGGGAGGAGTCGCCATGGACTGACAGGTGGCTGGTGGCCTTGCTGCCACCTCCGGGGCCCCACCAACGGCCGGAGGGGAGATACTGTTTGTTCTCCGTATTTTGTTACTGTTGTATTTTTGTAAGTCGCCCTGAGTCGCCACGGCGAGTGGGCGGCAATATAAATTTGATCAAATAAATAAATACATCTCTTACATAGCTTCATACATTGGTGGCATATGTTTTGAGAATGGAGTCTACACATCCAACTATCCCAACGGTGACAGCGTTGATGCTTGAATCAATGGGTCTCCCAGGGTTTCCAGGTTTGTGTCTTTCGGGTAGTAGGTAAAAGGTGGCTGTTTGAGGCTCTTTCTATAGTATATAGGCTAAAGATAAAAAAAAACCCCTGTCCAACTACCACAGGACTCATTACTCCCGACAGAGACCTACACCCATTCAGGAAGCCAGCACAAAACCTTTCACTGCTTCAGAGTACTGTACATGAGGTCCTGCTCTAGCCTAGAGAAATCTGATAGGTTCAATCTCTAGGTTTATGCTTACAAACCAGCCAGATCAGGTAGGAAATAGCAATGTAGATTAGGTAGCAATATGTAGCATTGCCAATGAACTGGAAATCTCCCACCATCTTATGCTCTATATAAAAATGTCTTCTGTAAAAAAGACAGCTTTATTATATGAAGGGGGGAAAGTACAAAAATAAAAAGGAACATTTTTACCTTTCCCCCTTTTCCTTGGAAAACAAGAAAGGCATATCTACACACAGAATCTATCTATCTACCTACTGTATTTCCTGGCATAGCCAGCTAGCGCAATCAGAATTACATTTTCTGCTCTTCTACTCATGACGTTCCAGTCATCACGTTCAGCGTCTTAACCACTAAGCCACCTGCAGTAGTAGAAGCTAATCATATTGGCTTGTTTCTCCCCCCACCCATTATACCATTTTGTATGATTTTAATTCTTAACCCAGAACTAAATCACACCATCTGCTATCACGCAACTGTACATTCTTTAATGTTTTCACCATAACCTGTGGCTGATACTGTTGATGAATATGAAACTAAACAAACTGAGCGGAATGCAGGAAAACTGCAGAAAGAGGAGACAGAGCGCAGGCCGGTGCTCCGGCTTCTTCTGGCCCTTTGTCGTTGCACCTGCCTGGCCAGGCGAGATGCCCATGGGGGCTTTGTGTGGGGGGGCACAGCCGTGAGCACGAACAAAGACCCACTGGGCAGGTGGCACTGCAGCTAGGGACCTTACAGCAGGGATTCTCAATCCGCAGCCCATGGGCCGGATGTGGCCCACCATCACCTCCACCACACCAGAAAGTGCCATGTGGTGGAGGAAGGGCAAAATGGCTGTCCGGCCCCTGAAGCTGTCTGAGGGAGCGTGACCCGGCCTCCGGCTTTAAAAGGTTGAGAACTCCTGCTTTACAGGGACGGCAACCTCCCCCCCCCCCCTTGGCTGTTACATCCCGCCCGCCAAGGAACGCAGTGAGCAGCAGCATCCGCGCTCCTGCCACCCGTTCACGCGCATGCGCATGCCCGTGGCCGGCCGCCGGCCTGCCTGCTGCATCCAGAAGCAAGCAGCCGCGGGGCGGGGGCTAAACTCCCGGGTGTTCCTCCCCTATTGGAAAAAAGGCGGAAGCTGCGCATGCGTCAACGCCTCTGAAGCAGGTGCGTGCGGGCCGGGCGCGTTGCGCGCCGTTCCCAACTCCATCACCGTGGCTTAGTGGTTAAGGCGTTGAGCTTGAAGACTGGAAGGTCGGAGTTCGAGACCCGCGAGTTCTGCACGACGGAATGAGATCACCCTCTCTGCCTCAGCTCCTGCCACAACCTAGCAATTCGAAAGCAAGAAATTGCAAGCAGAAGCAGATGAGTAGGGACCTCATCGGTAGGAAGGTAATCAGCGTGCCGTGCACTCCGGTGTGGAGGCATGCCTGCCACATGTCCACGGAAAACGCCTGCAGACGCAGACAGCGCTGGCTCTTGGGCTGTAAACAGAGATGAGGCACTGAACCCCTAGAGTCGGATACGACTGGCTTTCGAATAAGGGTGCAAAGCTAAAGGTTTCTCTTGCTCGAAAGCCAGTCGTATCCGACTCTAGGGTTCAGCGCTCATCTCTGTTTCAAAGCCGAAAAGCCAGCGCTGTCTGCTTCTGCAGACGTCTCCGTGGTCATGTATCAGGCATGGCTAGATGCTGTTACCTTCCCACCGAAGTGGTCCCTATTTATCTGCTTGCAATTTCTTGCTTGTTGGCAGGAGCTGGGACAAAGACGGGAGCTCATTCCGTCGTAAGGGGAGCAAGGGTGACTTTTGCTTTTACCCCCACCAACATGATGGGTATTCATGTTCCCCGATCGACCTCGGGAAAGGCTGAGTCAACCTTGCGATCCCCTCCCCCCCCCCCCCCAATCCGTCTCAGGGATCGAGCTCACAACCTCTTGGGCTGCAGTACAGCAGCTTAGCCCTACTGCGCCACCAGGGCTCATATTGGGTCCTCTCTCGCTCGCTCGTCTGCTCTCCTCCCCGCCCGCGCCCGAGCGC